>UESW01004001.1:2088614-2259086 GCA_900491605.1 Calamus simplicifolius
GTGGTACACTGGGCTTTATGCCTGGCTGGTGCAGGGCTTTGAGTGCCGACGGGGTGCCGGGCTTTTGTTGTTGAGAGCCAGTGGTACACTGCTCTGCCAGTGGTACACTGGGCTTTATGCCTGGCTGGTGCAGGGCTTTGAGTGCCGACGGGGTGCCGGGCTTTTGTTGTTGAGAGCCAGTGGTACACTGCTCTGCCAGTGGTACACTGGGCTTTATGCCTGGCTGGTGCAGGGCTTTGAGTGCCGACGGGGTGCCGGGCTTTTGTTGTTGAGAGCCAGTGGTACACTGCTCTGCCAGTGGTACACTGGGCTTTATGCCTGGCTGGTGCAGGGCTTTGAGTGCCGACGGGGTGCCGGGCTTTTGTTGTTGAGAGCCAGTGGTACACTGCTCTGCCAGTGGTACACTGGGCTTTATGCCTGGCTGGTGCAGGGCTTTGAGTGCCGACGGGGTGCCGGGCTTTTGTTGTTGAGAGCCAGTGGTACACTGCTCTGCCAGTGGTACACTGGGCTTTATGCCTGGCTGGTGCAGGGCTTTGAGTGCCGACGGGGTGCCGGGCTTTTGTTGTTGAGAGCCAGTGGTACACTGCTCTGCCAGTGGTACACTGGGCTTTATGCCTGGCTGGTGCAGGGCTTTGAGTGCCGACGGGGTGCCGGGCTTTTGTTGTTGAGAGCCAGTGGTACACTGCTCTGCCAGTGGTACACTGGGCTTTATGCCTGGCTGGTGCAGGGCTTTGAGTGCCGACGGGGTGCCGGGCTTTTGTTGTTGAGAGCCAGTGGTACACTGCTCTGCCAGTGGTACACTGGGCTTTATGCCTGGCTGGTGCAGGGCTTTGAGTGCCGACGGGGCCGGGCTTTTGTTGTTGAGAGCCAGTGGTACACTGCTCTGCCAGTGGTACACTGGGCTTTATGCCTGGCTGGTGCAGGGCTTTGAGTGCCGACGGGGTGCCGGGCTTTTGTTGTTGAGAGCCAGTGGTACACTGCTCTGCCAGTGGTACACTGGGCTTTATGCCTGGCTGTGCAGGGCTTTGAGTGCCGACGGGGTGCCGGGCTAGTAGCTAAATTGAATCGTTAGCATTGAACAAGGGGTGAAAACCCACACAGGCTTAACATGAAAGGAGGGATACATTACTGATAATACCGGCGGAGGTTATCCGCATTCCACGTCCTAGGGAGTGGTGTCCCGTCAAGTTCTTCAATTTATAAGCTCCGTGGTGGAGCGTCTCGGTGATCCGGTAAGGCCCCTCCCAGTTAGGGGCTAGCTTGCCTCCCTCAGTTGGCTTTGAGACTCAGCCCGTCGGAAGGACTAGATCTCCTGGTAGGAACGTCCGGGGGCGCACGCGTGCGTTGTAGTATTTCGCGGCCCGTTGCCGGTAGGCTGCCATTCGAAGCCGCGCCTGTCCCGCACTTCCTCCACCAGGTCGAGGTTGGCTCGCAGTTGGTCAGGGTTACCTTCTTCACTATAAGCTTCCACCCGGGGGCTGGGTGCCCGATCTCCACAGGGATGACGCCTCAGAGCCAAAGACTAAGCTGAATGGCGTTTCGCCAGTGGGGGTTCGTGGCGTTGTATGATAAGCCCATAGCACGTTGGGGAGTTCTTCTACCCATCGTCCCTTGCAGCCATCCAGTCGAGTCTTTAGCCCCTGGAGGATGATCCGGTTAGTCACTTCAGCTGCCCCGTTGGTTTGAGGATGCCCGACGGAGGTGAACCTCTGACAGATACCCAGCTCGGAGCAGAACTCCCGGAAAGGCGCATTGTCAAACTGCCGGCCATTATCAGTGACTAGTGTGCGTGGCAGCCCAAACCGACATATGATTGACTTCCAGAAGAAAGATCTCACTTTACTCTCGGTAATCTTGGCCAGAGCCTCAGCTTCAACCCACTTGGTGAAGTGATCCACCGCCACCAGGAGAAACTTCCGCTGCCCGGAGGCCGGGGGAAATGGACCTAAGATATCCATGCCCCACTGGGCGAAGGGCCAGGGTGCCACCAGAGGAGTTAGGTGAGACGTTGGCTGTCGCTGAATATTGGCATGACGTTGGCAGCTATCACACTTCTTGACAAGCTCGGCCGCATCCTCCTTCATTGTCAACCAAAATACCCTTGGCGTAGGGCCTTGTATGCTAGGGCTCTGCCCCCCAGGTGACTCCCGCATACACCTTCGTGGATCTCCCTAAGGATATAATCTGATTCTGTTGGCCCCACACCTAAGGACCGGATATGAGAATGATCTCCGATAAAGCTTCCCGTCCATCATCAAGAATCTCGGGGCCCTTCGCCTGAGCAGCTTGGCCTCAGCGGGTCCCCGGGAGAGTACCGTCGGTCAAGTACCGGATGTAGGCGTCCATCCAGGAGGGCTCCTGCTCCACTGGCAATGCTTCATCCGCGGCCTCAATGCTTGGGACTTGTAGGTGCTCCACGTATGTTCTCCCAACGTCCCGTCGACCGAAGTGGCCAAACGGGACAGCGCGTCAGCCCTGGCATTCTCCGCTCTGGGGATATAGCTGACACGGAAGTAAGAAAAATGAGACGCCTGGGACTGCACCTTGCTCAAGTAGCGGGACATGGTGGGGTCCCTAGCCTCGTACTCCCGGCGACTTGTCCAGAAATGAGTTGAGAGTCCGTGAAGGCCCTCAAGCGCCCCGCGCCCAGCTCCTTAGCTAGCTCATCCCCGCCAGCAGGGCTTCGTACTCCGCCTGATTATTGGTCGCCGGGAACTGGAATCTGAGAGCATACTCCACCACGTCTCCCTCCGGGCTTGCGAGAATGAGTCCGGCTCCACTCCCTTGAGAGTTTGCCGCTCCATCTACATGCAGGATCCAGTCCTCCGCCTCTCCGATGAGGGAGAGTCCAAGGCTCCTCCGGTCGCGCCTCCTCCACGTCCTTCTCGGTCCAGGAGCACTCGACTAGGAAATCCGCCAACACCTGGGACTTCATGGCTGATCTTGGCCGGATGGACAGGTCGAACTCGCTTAGCTTGATGGCCCATTTAGCCAGCCGGCCGGAGGTGTCGGGGCGAGACAGGATAGCTCGCAGGGGCTGGTCCGTAAGCACCACGATGGGATGGGCTTGAAAGTAAGGCCGAAGGCGCTGAGTAGAGACCACCAAGGCGAAGATAATCTTCTCGGTTTTTGAATACCTGGTCTCAGCGTCATGGAGTACCTTGCTGGTATAATAGATTGGCTTCTGGGCTCCGTCGGTATCCATGCGCACAAGCACGGAGCTAACAGCCTCGGGGGAAGCGGCCAGATATAAAAAGAGCTCCTCTCCATTTCAGGCTTGGACAGTAGCGGAGGAGTGGAGAGAAACTGCTTCAATTCTTCAAAGGAGCCCTGACACTCTTTCGTCCACTCGAAGCCGTTAATCTTGCGCAGCGCCTTGAAGAAGGGCAGGCACCTCTCCGCCGACCTTGACATGAAACGACTCAAGGCCGCCACCCTCCCCGTCAGGCGCTGCACCTCCTTCTTGCTGACCGGAGGCCGCATCTCCAGGATGGCTCTGATCTTGTCGGGGTTGGCTTCGATCCCGCGCTGGGTCACCATGAAACCCAGGAACTTGCCAGCCGCTACTCCGAAGGCGCATTTGTGGGGGTTGAGCTTCATCCGGTACCGGCGCAGATTGTTGAAAGTCTCCTCGAGGTCTGCTACATGGTCTTCTGCATTGGTGCTCTTGGTCAGCATGTCATCCACATATACCTCCATGTTGCGCCCCAGCTGATCCTCAAAAACCTTGTTCATTAATCTTTGGTAAGTAGCCCCGGCGTTTTTCAGTCCAAAGGGCATCACCCTGTAACAGTAGATCCCCTTCTCCGTGACAAAGGAGGTTGCTTCTTCATCCGCTGGGCTCATCTGATTTGATTATACCCCGAGAACGCATCCATGAAACTGAGCGTCCCATGCCCGGAGGTGGCGTCTACCAGCTGGTCGATTCGGGGGAGCGGGAAGCTGTCCTTGGGACACGCCTTATTGAGGTCGGTGAAATCCACGCACATTCTCCAGCTTCCACTGGCCTTCGAACCATCACGACGTTCGCCAACCAGTCGGGGTAGCGCACCTCGCGGATGTGGCCAGCCGCCAACAGCTTCCGCACCTCCTCGTCAACAGCCTTCTGCCGGTCCGGGGCAAAACTCCTTTTCTTCTGCCTGACGGGCCGGCACTCCGGTCGAATGTTGAGCTGATGTGTAATCACCTCCTCCGGGATCCCGGGCATGTCGGACGCTGACCATGCGAAGACGTCGGCGTTGGCCCGCAGAAAGGTAAGGAGCCGGTCACGAGCTTCGTCCGGAAGTAAGGCTCCAACTCGAACCGTCTGCATGGGGTCCTCCCCGAGGGGGAAAGTGAGCAGCCGCTCGGCCGGTTCCCCCCTCCTCTCCAGGTCTCGTGGGTCAAGGGTCTCGATGTCGGTGCAGATGGCGGTGCAGGTGCCCCTGGGGACTGGGGGCCAAGTGATAGCAAAGCGCCGGCAGGCCCTGCTCTCCTCGCATCTCGCCCCTCTGCTGGTTGGGAACCTCACCAGGAGCCGCTTGGTGGATATGACGGCATCCAAGAGGTTGAGCCCGGGCCTCCCAAGAATCGCGTTGTACGCCAGGGGCACACGGACCACCAAAATTTTATAAGGACAGTGCTTTGGCACGGAGCCGTTCCAGCCGTCACGGGAAGAGTAATTTCCCCCTCGACCCTCACAGAATCTCCTGTGAATCCCATCAAAGGCGTGGCGACAGGTCGAAGTAGATCATGCGACAGGTTCATGCGAACAAAGGCATCGTAGTTCAAAACATCTACGAGCTTCCACTGTCGACTAGGATTCGTTTTACAGGGTGCTTAGCAATCGTCATGGATACGACGACGCTATCATCATCTTTATTTACAACCCCCTCCAAGTCCTTTTCGAAAAAAGGAATTACAGCTCCACTCCTCCTCCCCCTTGGTCTCTTTGACGGGCCTCCTGCCCCCCAGGAAATCATCGCTACTGTCTTCTCCGTCGGGGCGTTATCAATCACCGGCGGCGCAGGCGCTGACGGGCCAGGAGCTCCTGGGTTGTTCCTTTGGACGAACTTCCTCAGGTGGCCTTGTTGAATGAGGTCTTCAATGGCTTTCTTCAGCTGCCGGCAGTCGTCGGTGTTGTGGCCATGGTCCCGGTGGTAGCGGCAGTAGAGATTTTTGTTCCGGGGATCTTCGGGTTGATGGGAGGAGGGCGTTGCAGATAGGGCTCCCCTTCGATCTCGAGCAGGATCTGGGATATTGGAGCAAGCAGCGGAGTGTAAGGCCCGTCTCTCGGTGCAGGAGGTCGAGGACGGTTGTCTGGTCGGCGAGGAGGCTCGGGCCTCCTGGGGCGGGCTTCCGCAGGTTCTGGCTGGGTTGGCTTCCGGGGTATACTCCCGCCGGCTTCACGCCGGGAAAAGTCAGCTTCGTCCGCCCGGATGTACTTCTGGGCGCGGATCAAAAGTTCGGAGTAGGAGCCCGGCGGCTTTTTGTCAAGAGAGTATGCGAAGCGAGAAGGGCGAAGCCCCCGCTTCAGAGCCAGGGTTGCCACCGAGTCCTCCAGGTTGTAGACTTCCAAGGCGGCCTCCTTGAACCGGGCGACGTAGTCCCGCAGAGACTCGCCATTCTTCTGCTGCACGGCAAACAGACTGTCCGCCACCCTCGGGATCTTCCGGCAGGCGTCAAAGTGGGCCAGAAAAGCCCTCTCCAACTGGCGGAAGGAGTCGATGCTTCGTGGCGGCAGACGTGAATACCAAGCCCGGGCAGCTTTTTTCAGGGTAGCCGGGAAAGCAACACACATGAGCGAGTCAGTGGCCCCCTGAACTTGCATGAGTACCTTATAGCTCTCCAAATGGTCTAGGGGGTCCGTGGTCCCGTCGTATGGGTCCAGTTGAGGAAGGCGAAACCTGGTGGAGATAGGCTCTTCCATGATGCGGCGAGACAGAGGAGGCCGACTGTCGTAATCAGTCTCCGGCAGGTGAGTGATCCGACGGCTGAGCTCCTCCAGCTTCTGGTTGCACTCCTCGAGTCGACGCTCAGCTCGACGAGGCATCCGGCCATCAAAGGAGCCCTCCCCCGAAGACTCAGAAGAAGAGCGGGGGCGGCGATGCCGGCGCGTGCGCTCCGCCTCCTTTCCGTGCCGCCGCTTAGGAGAGACGCTGGCGTGGCGAGAGGGAGACCGGGGCCTTTTGGATGCTTCGCGGGGATGTGGCTTGGCCGGGGATCGGCGGTGATGATCTGCAGGAACTGGCGATCTCCGGCGGGAGGAGTGCTGGCTAGGCTGCATCACCCGGGACGGACGGGTTCGGCTCCGGTTGCCGCAAGGCCGCTGCTGGTGCTGCATGCCTTGAACCATCGCCGCAGCGACTGGACCTGCGTGGCCAGGGCAGCGAATCGATCTCCTGGAAGTGCTGTGAAGCAGACGCAGGGGCGTCATTCTGCGGAGCAGAAGGCCCTGCCCCCTGGAGATTCGGAGGCTCTGGAAGATGGATGGAGAGCCGGGGGGGCCTCCGCGGGTGGACCAGCCCCGCAGCGCTGCCCCCCAGCGCGACCGGCTGAAACTCCCTTCGTTCGAGTAGTCACCATGGCTTCAAAGTCTTGAAGCAGGAGAAAGAAGAAAGCAGCTGGTTCGATGTCTTTCTTGCACCCCCCTTCCTGGCGCGCCAATCTGATGACGCCAAGTCACCTTCTTCGAACGTCGGGGAAAACGGACGTCTCGCTCCTGGAAATCCTGCAAGAAAAGTCCCCGGGGACCGGTGGCACCGGTGGGGACCCTCCGACGATCAAGTTAGTGGCTTGGGTTCAGACAAGGAACCGCTCCAGCGAAGAGGAGCTGAGGCGGTTAGGGTTTTTGCTGGGAGGAAGAAAGCTCAGAAAAACCAGAGTTCGGATCCCACTTACCGCGCTAGCTCCCGTCCTTATATTGTCCTAATACCTTATCCTTTCGTCTGAGGAGATTGCCTTCGTACCGCAGCTACGTGCCGGAGACATCCCCGTACCCTTTGTTGATGTGATATCATACGTGTCCAGCGGCCGAAGGTATGCAGTGCGCGCCGCCGGCTGATGGGACCGAGCATAGTTGCAAGAGTAGCATGCCGTACGCCGTAGCAAGATATGGTCATGTACAGGGACATGCAATGCCCCATACGCCGTTATGAGGCATGGCCCTCCGTAACAGGGCAATCACGGATGTACTGAGAATCACGTGGAAGTACCATGCGGCTTGGCCGTCGTCCCCCGACGGCTAAGTTGCATGCCTTCGCCGATACTGAGACCTCAAGAGACGTGCTTTCCCTACACCCCGAGGGGGTTTCGGGAACGGGGAATGATAGTGGACCCAGAGGCTGGGGGGGCCCCGGGGTAAGAAATGATGTCCCCACCCCGAACCCCGAGGGGGTCCCGGGGGTGGGGAAATGACAGTGAACCCCGAGGCCGGTGGGGGCCCCGGGGTTAAGAAATGATGGCCCCACCCCCCGACCCCGAGGGGGTGCCGGGGGTGGGGAAATGACATGGACCCCGGGCCGGTGGGGGCCCCGGGGTTAAGAAATGATGGCCCCACCCCGACCCCGAGGGGGTGCCGGGGTGGGGAAATGACATGCCCCGAGGCCGGTGGGGGCCCCGGGGTTAAGAAATGATGGCCCCACCCCCGACCCCGAGGGGGTCCCGGGATGGGGAAATGACAGTGGACCCCGAGGCCGGTGGGGGCCCCGGGTTAAGAAATGATGGCCCCATCCCCCGACCCCAAGGGGGTCCCGGGGGTGGAGAAATGACATGGACCCCGAGGCCGGTGGGGGCCCCGGGGTTAAGAAATGATGGCAAGAGGGGGTCCCGGGGGTGGGGAAATGACAGTGGACCCGAGCAGGTTCAACAGATGATTATTTCTGCCCTGATGGTCTTGGTCTAAGGCAAGAAACATCTCCTTCCTTCTCCTTGGTTAATTGACTCTGCAGCTTCCAATCACATGACTGGAAGTTTGGCAGCTTTACAAGATATCGTAAGTATGATGGTCAGCAACATATTCAGATTGCAGATGACAGTACTCTTCCCATTACTGCAGTTGGAAATCTGGGGTCTTCCTTTACTGATGTTTTTGTGTCTCTTAATTTATCTGCCAATCTCATTTCTGTTGGACAATTAGTAGAAGATAATTGTTCTATTCATTTTGATCATTCTGGTTGTCGTGTGCAGGATCAAGCGTCGGGACAGGAGATAGCGAAGGGGCCTAAAGTGGGACGTCTTTTTCCTCTTCAGTCGTTTTCCGTTCCTCGTTTAAATTTTGTTGGTTGTTCTCCTATTGCTAATAATAATAGTCATCTTTGGTATAAGAAATTGGGTCATCCCAACTCTGTAATTTTGACACATCTTATGAAACATGGTTATTTGAGTAATACAAATGAGTTTTTTTCCTTGCCTTTTGATTGTGCTCCTTGTAAACTAGGAAAAAGCAAATCTTTACCTTTTCCTTTGCAAGGTAGTCGTGCTTCTACATGCTTTGATATTATTCATTCTGATGTTTGGGGTATGAGTCATGTTCTTTCTCATGCTCAATACCGATATTTTGTGACATTTATTGATGATTACAGTCGTTTCACGTGGGTCTATTTTTTCGTTCTAAAGCTGATTGTTTTCAACCTTCAAAACTTTTGTTGCCTATGTAGAAACTCAATTTTCTACCTGTATTAAGATCTTTCATTCAGATTCTGGGGAAGAATACATGTCTCATGATTTTTAATCTTTTCTCCAACAGAAGGGTATTCTTTCTCAACGTTCGTGTCCTTACACCCCTTAACAAAATGGCATTGCCGAGCGTAAGAATAGACATCTTTTAGATGTTGTTCGTACATTGATGCTTGAATCTTCGGTACCTTCTAGATTTGGGGTAGAAGCATTATCTACAGCTGTATATTAGATTAATCGTCTACCTTCTCCTACCTTGCATCTTGATTCTCCATATTCTCGTTTGTTTGGTGTTTCTCCTAATTATAATTATTTGCATGTATTTGGTTCATTTTTTGTTCATTTACCTCCCATTGAACGTCACAAGCTTTCTGCCCAATCTGTTCAGTGTGCTTTTCTTGGTTATAGTAACTCTCATAAAGGATTTGTGTGTTATGATGCGGATGCTAACAAGCTTCGTATTTCTCGCAATGTGATTTTCTTTGAAAATCAATATTTCTTTCCATCTCGTACTAATCTTGTTTCTCCCTCTATTTACTTCCTGCATTTGATGATGTATCTCATACTCCTTCTAAGCCCGATATCGTATCAGGACATCGCCCACTGCCTCTTCCTTCCTTGAACCGCCACCTGATCCTGTCTTGCATGAGCCACGACGATCTACTAGGATTTCCGGCCCCCAGATTGGTATGGTTTTTCTTCTTCGGCTCTTCAGGCTACTCTTGATACTACTTTTGTGCCTAAGTCTTATTCTCAGGCTTCTACTCAAGAGTGTTGGCGCCAATCTATGCAGGATGAAATTCAGGCTCTTCAGGACAATCACACTTGGGACATCGTCCCTTGTCCTGCTGGAGTTAAACTTATTGGGTGTAAATGGGTCTACACCATCAAGCTACGTGCTGATGGATCATTGAAAGATATAAAGCTCGTCTAGTAGCACTCGGAATAGACATGAGTATGGGCTTGATTATGAGGAAACATTTGCTCCGTTGCCAAAATGACTACTATCCGCACTATCATGGCCATTGCTGTTTCGAAAGGATGGTCGCTTCACCAGATGGATGTGAAGAATGCATTTCTACATGGTGATCTGAAGGAAGAAATATTTATGTCTCCTCCTCCTTGCTTGTTTCCTTCCTCTTCTGTTGAGGTTTGTCGCTTAAAGCGATCTCTGTATGGTTTGAAGCAGGCACCGCGGGCATGGTTTGAGAAGTTTCGTACTACTCTACTGGATTTCACTTTTTCTCAGAGTCAGTATGACTCCTCTCTATTCTTTCGCAAGACTAGCCTTGGGATTGTTATACTTCTTGTGTATGTCGATGATATTGTGATTACTGGATCTGATCTCTAGTTAATTGAGCAACTCCAACAGCGTCTCAAATCTTCATTTCATATGAAAAATCTTGGTCCACTGAGGTATTTTCTTGGACTGGAGGTTCACCATTGCCCAAATGGCATGCTCTTACATCAGCATAAGTACACCCAAGAACTTCTTTCTTTAGCAGGCCTTCAAGACGCAAATTCGGTTCTTACACTATGGAGGTCAATTTAAAATTGCGTCAGGCGGATGGTGATCTCTTATCTGATCCTTCAATGTATCGGCAGCTGGTGGGCAGTTTGAATTATTTGACCATTACTCGACCTGATATTTCGTTTGTGTTCAGTAGGTCAGTTAGTTTATGCAGACTCCTTGCCAGACACATTTGGCCGTTGTCCGTCGTCTTCTTCGATATCTCAAAGGGACATCTGGTCGTGACTTATTTTTTTCCTCTGAGAATTCTTTACAGTTGAAGGGTTTTAGTGATGCCGACTGGGCTGGTTGTGCGGATACTCGTCGTTCTGTTATGGGTTGGTGTATGTTTCTTGGCAATGCCCTCATTTCTTGAAGAGTAAGAAGCAGGCTCGTGTATCGAAGTCATCCACCGAGTCTGAATATCTGGCTATGTGTCTGCTTGTTCTGAAATTATATGGCTTCGAGGGTTGTTAGGCGAACTTAGTGTTCCACAGCTTACTCCTACTCCTCTTCATGCGATAATACCAGTGCTATTCAAATTGCTGCCAATCCTGTTTTTCATGAGCGCACCAAACATATTGAAGTAGATTGTCATTCCATTCATGAAGCTTTTGCTCGTCAGGAGATTACTCTTCCACACATTTCTACTGAACACCAAACTGCTGATGTATTCACCAAGGCTCTTCTCGTCCCCGACATCAGTTCTTAATTGACAAATTGATGCTTCTCAATCGCCCAGCATCAATTTGAGGGGGGATATTAGTAGAATTAACAGCTAGTCAAGGGAGCAGAAATGGTGATTCCAAGGCTGATTTGTATTAGTAGAATTAACAGCTAGTCAAGGGAGCAGAAATGGTAGATTCCAAGACTGATTTGGTGCTCAGAAATGGGCTGATTTGATATGCAAAAATGACAGATTTCATGACTAATTTGGTGAGCCAAAGACCAGTTAAGCGGAAGTTTTGAATTTAAATTTTGAAATTCAAATTGGCTAACTAAGGGCGCATCAAGGAGAGAATTATTTAGGCAGAAAATTAGCATCATTGCCATAAGTGTAGAGTATATTGTATATATGCATAAATTGATAGACATTTATTCTTACCTTACATAATCATGTGTATCTTATGTAATAGCTGATTTTTAGCCTTGTAATTAGTCCGATAACTTTTATATAAAGTGAGCAACCTCACAAGAAGAGGATTGAGAACAAAACCTAAATTTGACAGGGAGCCCTCCGTATCCAGAATGCATATAAAGAAGTCACAAGCTTGCATATAAAAAAGTTATCATATATGATAATTTTTTAATGACCTGCTTTTATGCATCGAAGGCGGTCTATAAAACACTTCCCCTGTAAACAAAGTACTACCAGGAAAAGGGTGCACTTTGGAACCACAAAACCTGCAATGATTCGGACACACTTGTAGCCTTACTCTAGTATGACCATTAAGTCTGGAAGGATGTATTTGATAAATTAAATTAGCAATTCAACCTATCAGCTCCTATTTTGATAGAACCCATGATCAACAACTTCTTGACACCTCTCCCAAACCCTAAATTCTACTCTACTCAACACAACTCATCTCAGCCTTTTCTCAACCATATAAAATCGGCTGAATCTACTTCCTCTGTTTATCGTAACTTTTTGCATAATTTAATTTAATAAAATTATATTTTTAAAAATATAACAAAATTTTACGCTAGCCACCGACTATCTAACGCGCGCGATCCTTCATCTTTATGCTAAATTAGATTACAAAATTCAATCCAAATTCCATCCCACAATCCAAATGCCACCTAAAATGTTCCAGTAGTCAAAAGATTCCATCCATGAACAGCAACAGAAATCGCTCCAAATTGTGAGCATTGCTTGCATTTGGAGATTCATTCTTCAACATCAAGAACTATTTTGTCATTGCATACAACACGATGAACCATTTGCCATGACTTCGGGTACACTGACAAAGTCTACACGATGCAACAGGTAACCACACTGCTTCAGTGATGTAACAGCATTGCTGAAGTCTAAGACAACTAGATCACTCGACGTACAGCAAATCGGACGCCCCATTTATCTATAAGTGTGGTATATGGGGCTGTACATGCAGCTCTCTGCATATTCTACTAGGTTCTGTGGACGGGGGAGTCGTGTTGCCAAACCTACGAACAAGATGCAAGAGCATACAATTAAATTTATTGTTAAATTGATCAAGCAATAAGAAAGCAAATTCAGCAGAAGAAGGAAAAAGACGCACCAAGCTCGTATGCTTTTGCAGCAACATTAGCAGCAATATGAGCAGATATTTTCCTGATATTTGAGAAGGGCGGATAGATCAGCCCTTTATTGAAGTTCTCCTGTGTCACTTGTTGGGCCAGAGCTTCAGCTGTGCCAACACAAAGTTCAGGGTAAGAAAAGGACAATTACATAATGACCATTGTACGATGTATAACAGATATATCCAAAACTAACTTGTAATTGCTTCCATTATAGTCACAGATTTCCCATAATTGCATGAAAATTTCCTATGGTAGAATTATGAGCATCTTACCAAAACTAATGAACTATCTTGATAAATGAAACCAACAATCTTCCACCTCCCACAATGGGAGACTAGGTTTCGTTGGAGTATACAAATAATCACACCACAAGGGAACTTGCACTCCTCATGCAGACTAAAATGTAACAAATCAGCTCTAACTTGTTGACTTTTGCATCCTGTAGACACTAGATCCACCTCTAAAAATAAAATAATAATAATAATAAATTAAAAAAATCAGAGAATATCTTTGCACTCGACCTCAAGAAACAGGTATCTCTCAATGCTGTAATAGACCTCTCCAGTAAATCAGTTTTGGCATCACAAGTGCAAGCTTGCAGTAAATCAATTCTATATTTTTCTGTGGTTCTTTAGCAAGAGAGACTACACAATGTATACAATATTAGATAGTAAAATTATAAAGCTAAATTATAGCTCCTTTAAAAAAAAAAAAACTTACAAGCTGCAAGAAGCATGTCATCATGCACACGTATAGCACCAGAGATCACCAAACCAAGACCAAATCCAGGGAAAATGTATGCATTGTTGGCCTGGCATCATGTGAAAAACATGCAAGATAAGTATTTGGCAATATAGATATACTCTCTCATTACTGCATGGTTCACGGTTCGGTGACACTAACAAAAGAGAAAGTTCAAACCTGGCCAGGCACAAAAACCTTGCCATTGTATTCAACAGGATCAAATGGACTTCCACTAGCAAATATTGCTCGGCCCTGTGAATCACAGCAGAGAGTTAAAAGGGATGCAATTGAACCCAGTGCATGACTGCATGATATGGATCACAACTTCATGTGTATGCACAAAACAAAATTAAGAAAATGTGAACCATTACCTTACTCCATGTGTATGCTTCCTCAGCAGTACACTCAGATTGAGACGTGGGGTTTGACAGAGAAAGAATTATTGGCTTCTGCAATTTGTATTTGGAAATGGTCAACATTTTAATCTTTTGCTTTCCACGTAAGTCTTCAATCCAACTAATGAAACAACAGGTGAATCAAGAAACCTCAAAGCATACATTTACCTCATTAAAGGAGGACATGGCTTCAACCACCTCCTTTGTGAAAGTTTTTCCCACTCCAGATGATCCTATCAAAACAGTAGGCTTGATTGCCTAAGCAAACAGAACCAAGTTAAAAAAATCTCTTGTTAGCCATTATAAAAGGTGTTACAGGGCACTGCATTCATTTGAAGTTGATTTCCCCACAAATATCAAGAGTGACCAGACAATCATTCAGTCAGTTATCACATATCACATCAATAATCTATCAATATGATGTATCCCCAGGATTATGGTCCCTCAAACACCTATGAAGAAAAGAAAGAAAACAATGAAAATTCAATGGGATGACATGGAAGGAAAAAAAAAAGCCAATTTTATTTGTTTGGTGAAACTAAGATAATGGCAAAAGAAGTTGCATATATAGTGATTTGGATATAGTGAGTCCCCTAATCCACTTCCCTATGAAAATTTCAACAGAAAATCACTACACAAAGGACGGAAACTTTTAGGCCTCAGAGTAATTTTCATCTCCCTCACTCTCACGAGCGCTGTGCAAAACCCAATTGAAAGAAGATTAGACTTCCTCTCTCCTTTATCCTTCTCAGCAGTAAGCAATAACTAGCTTGGTTGGAATAGGGACCTCATCATGTCTACTAGCCTCCATACCAAGCATTAAATTCAGCAGGGAACTCAACCTAGGTGTTCAAAAGATCTACAGGTGACATACCATACCCCTCTAAGCATGGCCCACTGTTGGCAAAATACAACTTTCAACAGTGAAAGGACTGGGTTGAACTCTAGAGGATCCCAGGTATAAAATGCAGCATGGCATCCTCAGAGAATTTTGCATATCATGAGACAAAACATGGGATCAGTCATGCTACATATACATTTATGTCAATTCAGTTCACACCTTGACAGCATCTAAGAGGTTATTAACAGGTTCATGCTCATGAGCCCAATGTTTCTTGAAGTGTTGAAGAGATTCCTTGCGTGACCTCACAATTAATCCCTATAATGCATAAAACCATATGTTAGCTGAAATGATAAAATGATGAATGAAGGGCTAAGAAAGAACAGAGTGCTTAAGAGGAAAGAAATCCATGTCAACCTTAGAATCCACAAGCCAAATCTTCTTGCGAATCTCTTCCAATGGAGCTTTTGTCTATGTCACATCATAGAGCACATCAGGAGAGGAAACAGATTATAATAAGAGCCTGAGTAACCTAGAAGCTCAACAGGTCAAACTGGAGTACCTGTTTTGACATCTCAAGAGCTATGAGTTCAGCAATACCAGTGCCAGCCTGCAAGCACAAAAATTTAGTATCTGCAAAAGCAAGCAAAACTAATAGGAGAAAATAAATGGGATATGAGTAAGAAAAACCTAAAGAACTAGTATAGGTTCTTAAATAGAAAGAAGCATTTGCATAGCATAAAGTGTGAAGTTGTCCAGAAAAATATGACCTGACAAACTTAATAACAAGTTAATAACACATCCCTTGGAGATATGTGTGCAAAGGTGTACCCATGTAATGCATAACCAATCATAGTGGTTATTAACACCTGCATAAAGTCACCAAGTTCTGTAATTGAAGAAATGTTAAAATTCAAATCTTTTGCTACTATTATAAATATTGATGTGACAAAATTCTAAGTTTCTTTCATGACAAAATTCATTCCTTATTTACCTAGATGTCCAACACTTCAAGGAACCAAAAACTTTGATCCTGGAGTGGTGCTCCATATAACATCTGATCAAATGTTTGGTCTGATGCTCATGTCCAAACCCCGCTCAGCTAGCCATCGGACCTCTATTCTTTTACCAGGTCTGACCTAATCCTAAGCCTGCCCACCAAACCTGAATTCCCTTTCTCCACCCCCTCATTTAGGATCTAATTAGGATTTTTCCAGCATCCAAGCCTGCAAAGTTTTGCGCTGGGTTGTGTGGCCGCTTAGCTCATGATCAACTCTTTGCGATATGTATATGTGTATAGATGAATGCATGCGTATTCATGCATGCATGCATGATACACACACATATATTCCCAGACCAAGTTAGGCCATGTTGAGCTGTTTTTTATTTTTCTCAAGCACAGCCAGATTTCTTGGTCGGACCTTTTTTTGGCCCAAACTAGACCCATGTGCCTATTTTTTTGTCAAAGCCCGCAAAATTTCAAATGGCTGGGCAGGTTGGGAAGGCCACCTAACCTATGATTAGCTCTACTCCATTTCCCAAATGTTTGGTTAATAACCAAGCAAAATGCTGCCACTGATAGATGTGCACAACATATTGGACAACTAAAATTGATAACAAATACATCTTGAGTTGGTGAGCTAACAGTGATTGGAAGAAATTTAAAAGTGAAAAAGGGAAAAAAACAATCCAATACTTGCAAAGAGAGTTACCTCCCCAGCACCAAGGAGCAAGAAAGTGTGCTCTGCTAAAGTTCCACCAACCAACTCCAGAGCTGCAACTAGTCCAGCAAGGACCACAGAAGCTGTGCCCTGCAATACTCAAAAAGGAAAAGTTAAGCATTTTCTAGAGAAATAACAATCAACTGCAACAGCAAAACCTCCTATTAGCTTATCACTTCAACAAACAGACAGCCAATAACTGCATGATGGGGAGGCAAAGGATGCTAAATAGTTACCTGAATATCATCATTGAAAACAAGATGAGTAGTGTGATATTTTGCAAGCAGTTCAAATGCATTGTGGTTGGCAAAGTCTTCAAACTGCAAAGAATAGACAATTTAATGTGAAACATGACAATCGAGTTATGTCAAGAAAGAAAATTCAAACCCATTGACTAACAGGAATAAGATCTCTTTGATTCCTCATTGGTAAAGCGACTGACCTGAATGAGGACTTTTTCTCCATAGCTCTGCTTAACAGCACACATGAATTCATGCAGAAATTCAGCATACTCCTGATTCAGTAAGTACAAGACAAAAAATCAGCATTTTGAGTTAGCAAATATATATAATAGAAAGATGCAAGCAAGTGCTCCAGGTTTCATGAACCTGGTCAGTAGCCCTTCTTTGCCTTAACCCTATATAGAACTCATCCTTCAGCAACTGCTCATTGTTTGTGCCCACATCTATTGTGATAGGTAAGCACTGCAAGTTAAAAATCAACGAATTGAAACTCTCCAAGTAAACAAAGGCAAGAAAAATCAAAAGTTAGGTGATGAAAATACTGGATGAAAAAATAACATCAAGCAACTGAGTTCTTACTGCTGATGGGCGAAGTCCTCCGAGAGCAGTATACAGTGAAAGCTTACCTACGGGAATTCCCATTCCCTGTGTAAAGCAGTTCACCAATAGATCAGCAAGAAGTGGATGATGTTTCAACATATCATACTGACAAAGCAGGGAAAAAACTCACCTGGCAACCAAGATCTCCAAGCCCCAGGATACGTTCACCATCGGTGACGACAATAACCTGAATGCTTCTCTCAGGCCAGTTTTTTAGCACCTCAAGGATCCTCCCCCTAAAATAACAAGCAGCTAAACAGTGAAAATGATGGAACATGCCCCTGCTTTGCGAAAACACAAGAAGTCACATCTTACTTGTCCTTCAAACTGATGTAAAGACCCTGCGGATCCCTAAAGATGCACCCGTACTTTTGGCAAGCCTCGCCCACTGTTGGTGTGTAAACAATTGGAAGCAACTCCTCAACATTGTCCATGAGAAGCTTGTAAAACAACCTCTCGTTTCTCTCCTATTCAATAGATAATTAGAACTCCCACACATTATTCAGTTATGCATCACCAACCCACTAGCCCAAATAATCCAATAGAAAGGATATAGAACAAGAATTGCGAGGGGCAAATACCTGAAGATCCATCAACGCCATGTAACGCTGCAGGGGTATTTGATACTGACGAAGGTTGTGCATGATCTTCTTTTCCTGCAGGATATGAATAACCGTATAAATTAGTCAATGCCTGTCAGCACGGTCGTTCAAACATAAAACACTCTGACATACAACCTGAAGCTCCTGAGTGACGCATGCTGGAGGCAATAGGCCTCGCAAGTAGTGGGCATCTCTCTCCTTCTCAGTGAAGGCAAGCCCTTTGTTGTGGTGTGGATCCCTCAACAAAGAGTAGCCGCTAAGGGACAAAGAAAGCTCGAATTAACCATATGCGGAGAGACTTCAAAGAAGCGTACCCGAGAATCAACCTTTTGGGCTCGCTAAATAGGAAGAAAATTACAAGCAATTTGTGAAAAGGGGGATAAAAATAAAAATATAACAAAAAGGTCGAGTCCGCCATCCTTTGTGCTTATTTAAGTATCGTTGACGAGGAAAAGTAACTTTCCAACAGGAAATTAGTGACTTAAAATTAGAAAGGAAGGAAAGGTAGAGGAGAAACTAGGTCCAATTAGACAAACAAGACTAGTTAAATTAAACCGTCAAAGTTGGACTTCTTACCTACGGTGGTCACTCCACGAACGACGAATTTGAAGAAACCTAACTCTACACGTAATCTACTTTAAATACGAGCTCAAGAAATATATATAAAAAAAATAAAGAAATAAACTAAATGAGAGAAGAACTAAAAAGAAATACAGCGAATCGGGTTCAAAAAAGCAACAGCAAAGGCCAATTCCTTGAACCTATCGAAGAGGTCATCAAAAACGTTTAAGAATACAAGAAACAGACAAATTCGGAGAATCCAGACAAAATCACCCCGACCGATTAAGAAAAGCACGGAAGAAAGGAAAAGAAAGACGGAAAGAAATAACCGATGGTACCGACGGAGATCGGGTCAGACCTGGCGACGGAGAAGGTCCAGGGGGTGACGAGCTGCTCCTCCGTGGCCCGGTCCTTGCCGTAGACATCCTCCACGCCGCCGCCGACGGTGGCCTTGGGATCCAGAACGGGCATCGACCGCCCCTCCTCTGTGATCTCCTTCAGAGTGCTCTCCATCGCCCCTCCTCTCACGTTCCCGTTTCCTCCACCTCTCCCGCAGCACCGCACTACCACCGCTGCCGCCGAAGAGCTCCGGCGCTGTGAGCGATACAAGCGGTGTAGCTCGTCGCACCTCTAAAAGAAAGACGAAAAGAGAACAAGAACACGAACAAGAGCCACCGATGAGCCCGAAACCGCCACCGCCTACGCTTACATACCCAAAAAAGAAATCCAAGAAAACAGAAAAATTCTATGAAAATGCTTTTTCTATTGGGGTTTATTCGCTTTTCCCGAAGGTCAAATACTGGAAAAGACCACAACTCATACAGAGAATTCGGCATCAAGAAATGAGAATAATGGTAGATTTAGGCTAACGACGAGAGAAAGAATTAGGCAAACAATTACCAGGAAATTGCTTCTACTAACGGTGATCATGGCGACGAGGTGGTCAATTTAAAATGGGCGGGGCTCTTGTCTCCGTCCTCGAGAGATGGAGAGAGGAGAGACTTTGCGGAGAGTAGCCCTCGAACCTCTCTCTCTCTCCCTCCCTCTCCTGGCACAGAGCTCGTGAGGAAGCGGGAAAGAGGGAGAAATCGGAGCGCAGGGTGGGCCTCAGTGATGGTGATTTATAGCGCCTCATGAAGGTAACTTGTACCTGCGGAGGAGTGTAATGTTAGATTTTTGGGCACCCACCCCGATGATGTGATTCAGTGTAGGCCGTGCGACGATGGGCAAGTAGACTGGTTAGCCGTCGCGGTATAGGATTTGCTTGTCCATCCACGAGTAATTGTAACGGCGTTTCCGTTTAATTTAATGAGGTCTTGCTTTGGGCAGCCGATGACCCAACGCCCCTCCGCACTAACCCCCCCTTGTTAGGAGGCCCAAAAATGGCATCCAAGATCCAACCCTGCCTACATGCCGCGTGCCATGCGGTATCTCGATGCTCGCACGGAATCTAAAACGCCTCAAGCCACCCTATATTATCGTGACGTGGCCTGACTTCTTTGGTACCACGGTTGGGCTCCGTAATGGATTACACATGGGTCTCCGGTTAACCTTCGTCGAAGCGTCCCGTTTGATACTGAATGATCTCTCTACTGACACGTGGCACAACAGAAATGGTCGGTTTGTAAATGAAACGAATCAATTTTTTCCAGAGGCAAGATATGTTGAGATCGGTATGGTAATTTATTGGGGGTCAAGAAGCCAGAGTCGGTACCTTTTGCGTTCTTTTTCTAGGCACGCTGCAAGAAAATGCATCTCAGGCCGTTCAAAATTGGCAGCGGGGGAGGCGACGTGCATCATGGGCCATCCACCCCGAAAGAAACGTCGAGTTGTGGTGGACCTCGGTTTACATGAGCCCCGGCCAAACGAATTTCTGGGTCCAAGCGGCGAAAGGCGAGCAAGCAAGCATGCCGAGCAAGATTGTTAATTTTGTTTCCGATTATGTTTCAGTTTAGTTTATAAAATAAATATTTCGGTATCAAATTGCTTTGGTGCTCGTTTTGAAATATATATATATATATATATATATATAAAAAAAAAATTTATAATTTATATTTTTTAATAATAATAATAAAATAAAAAATTAATTTAAAATTAAATTTAATATATTATAATATATATATATATATATATATATATATATATATATATAATGAAAAATTTATTTAAATTTATATTTTATAAATAATAATAATATAAAAATAAATATTTGAGTTTTTAAGAGATGCGGCGTGAGGATAGGATAATTAGAATTTTTTTTTGTTATTATATATGTATATTTTAAAATGGGGATAGGGTAACTAGGATATTTTTTTGATATTATATATATATTTTAAAATGATTCTGAAAGGTTTAATAATTCATAAATTATCTTCAAAACATATTTTATCGAAACTAGAAACGTACTGAAACGATCAAAATAGTCGAAATATACCGAAATACATCGAAACGATCAAAAAATCTTTTGAAAAAAATAGAATTTATCTTTTCGGATAAGCTACCAAACGAAACGTCTCGATTGAAATGACTGAAACAAAATGAAATTGATAACTTTAAGACGATGCTTGACAGCCAATGAAGTTGGCAACTATTACCCAGAATCCGTTATCGTAGGCATTGTTTTGGCAACAGTTAATTACTTTGTTCTGTGCGCGTATATGGCTATTAGTTCGCATTAGGATGGCTTATAATTGTAGCCCTGAGACGTTTCTTTGTTCATCGTTGTAAAAGACGACACGCAAGAAAAAAAAAAAAAAAAAACTCCATGCAGCATGGTAAGATGTTACTTTAGGTCTTTTTAGATGCTTGGTATATGCCCACAGGCGTTGGTTTGATCGAAAGGTGGGGGGAAAGAAAACATAGATCTATTTTTTCAATTGTATATTATCAAATTTAAAACTTTAACTTATTAATTTTAAATATTAAAATATGAATAAGCGCGAGATAAAAAAAAATGTTGAAAATTTCAAAAGGGTTAATTGATTTTGAATGAAAGATTATAAAAAAAATATTTTTTCTTAAAAATAGAAGGGTTATAATTTTGGCATCTTATGCATTAATTCTATCTACCATTATGTAAAATTTATTTAATATTATGATAACAATGGCATCCTCAAATAATTGACATAAGATCATTATTTTTTCTTATAATGGAATTTGTTTGCTTCTAATGAATGAGGTCTTATGTGATAGTCTAATAAAGGAATCAAAATGGATTTCAGGTATTGACAGTTGTCAGCAAGCAAATGGTTTGGTTGGCTGTCTTGACAACAGCAAATGTGTTAAGGATCTCCTGATCCAATACCGTGACCCAAATTCATGATCAAACTAAAAGATGCATGTATGGTTGACCATGGGACGAATTTGAACAAACTTAATACCAGTCGAAATGAAACTTCTATTCGAATCTGCAAACCTTAAGGTAGTGTTTGAAATAGATAAGAAAAAATATTTTTTGATATCCCCTCTTATTCCAAAAGTCATAACTATAAGGGATAGCTGGGAATAAAGTTAACCAAAGGATAATCCATGGTTAACCATGGATATCCCTCAATTTATTCCCTAGAGAATGCAGGAATAGTTGGTTATCCCTTCAAATAAAAGTAAAAAAAAAATTATCCCATGGATTTATCTTTTTGCATTTGATATGATCAATGGGATAGTCAAGGGATATCCTTAGGGATAACCAGGGGATAAACTCTATCACATGCACTTATCCATGAATAATATTTTTTCTATCAAACACTACTAAATGTCCGAACTCGGCCAGTTGTCGAGCCAAGCTCGATTCCATTGGCAAACAGCTCGGTGCATTTGTTATCCCAGATTGATGGAATTTTATTGGCTGCAGAAGGGTTTCTGACGGAAGGATTTAGTCTTTTAGTCTTCTTTATTTTTTTGACTGAGCTTTACGTTAGTTTGAGCTTGCATTTTTTATGCTATTGGATTACTTCATGCTTATAATCTTTTTTTTAAAAGAAAACTCTTTTATTACCATCTGATGACTCAAGAAGTACTGCAATCAAGTTCTTACTTATCCATTTTTTTTATGACATCTAAACTTCTATATGGGATGTTCATATAGTTTGTTATGTCTATTAAAAAATTAATTTTACTAGGAATTGAATGATGACTTCAGTGGCTTAACATATTAGCTTTTAGATATGAAACAGGATGATTCATGTTCTTTTATTTTTAAAATCGTATTAGTGTAATCATTCGCTTAAAAAAATAAAAAAACAGTTCGGAGTAGCAAGACCTTCCCTTCCGATTGGCCCATCATTGGAAAACATTGGCGTCCGCGCCTTGGGTGAGGGTTTCGTGCCGCCTTCACCCCGGCTGCGCGCGCGATCTCGTCGTCAGAGCGGAGAAGGAAACAATGGTGGAGAAGGCGGTGACAATCAGAACTCGGAAGTTCATGACAAATCGTCTTCTCTCCCGGAAGCAATTCGTGCGCCTAGAAACCCTGAATATCTTCCTGCTTTATTATCCCATGCAGCAAACCGTAACTTCCAATTCGTTTATTTGCTCGCAGGTCATCGACATCCTTCATCCCGGAAGAGCAAATGTGTCTTAAGGTCCTTCAAATTTTCATCATATTTTTTATGATTGAAATTTGGGTTAATTTGGAGTTAAATCGCCTTCGATGGAGAGCTTTTCATTTTGCGTGTTGAAATTTTTTTTTTTTTTTTTGAAGGCGGAGTTGAAGGAGAAGTTGGCGAAGCTTTACGAGGTGAAGGATCCCGACTCGATTTTTGTTTTTAAGTTCTGAACTCACTTTGGAGGGGGGAAATCTACGGGCTTTGAGCTGATTTATGACACAGTTGAGAGCGCCAAGAAGTATGAGCGCAAGTATCGGCTCATTAGGGTAAGCAACCATCTCAATCTCTTCTTCCTTGCTGTAGTTTGTTTGCATATTATTTTGTTTGTCCATTGAGACCTGTATATTGTTTTTCATTCCGGGAAGTATGGTAGTAAAGTTTTGAGTACTGATCGATATGTTTGATTAAATCTTGGTTAATGTCTGGATTTGAGATTGCGTGTTCTGTATTTGTGGTTGAATCTTTTTCGCATAAATTGATGATATCATGCCTTGAGGCTTATTTTTGTTTCATCATTAGAGGAAATATAATCGCTAAGTGTTATGTGGCTGCTTTTGCAATTTGGTTCACATCTAGTTGATATCATGGGATCATGCCTTGAGACTTATGTTTGCTTCATCATTAGACGAAGTATAATCTCTAATTGACCCTTCTATTTTTTGTCTGATGGTTACGTCTGCTCTTGTATTGGTATTTTGGTTTTTTGATGTGTTTTTATTCATGAAAATAATTTCATTGCTGATACTTTCCTCCTTTTTTCCTTTTATTTCTGGGATTTGTTTTTAGTTTTTTCCTTTATTGCTGATTTGATTGGAGACAAATTGTTGCACACGTAATTTCCTGTTTGCTTATAGTTTGAATGTCCATAAATATGTCATTATTTTAGCAAAAGAAGTGTATTTCAAAATGTTACTTCACCTGCATTTGGTGCCATTTTGGCATGTTCAGGTAAGGCAATTTACTAGCTGTTAAATATTTATAATAAGAGGCTTCTTGGGTGTTGCTATATTGCTCTTTGCTGTCATCAGTGGGTAACAGCAACAACAATAGTAAAATCTTAATCTCAAACTAGCTAGGTATTGCTATGTTGCTCTTTGCTGCCATCAGTGGGTGATCTTTACGAATGTATTAATGTGTAATACCTCTTTAATGAGAACTGTTATTGTGATCATGTTGTTTTCTCAAGTTATTTCCATCATTATTAGTGAGGTGATGGGCCATTTTCTTTTATAGTCTGTTTGGATGTGATAAGAAAAAGTGAAAAAAAGAGGAAGGAGAGGAAAGAAGTAATAAAAATAAGTCTCCCTTCTTGTTTGGGCATGTAACGGAGAAATAGGAAACAGGATTGACTCTTGCATGGTTAGCTACCCATTTGTCAATAGAGAAGGGGAGGTATTGTTTTTCCTCCATTTCTCTTTGTCTCCTCTCTGTTTCTCTCCTTATTTTGTTCAAGCAGGGAGCTCCACCTTTTGTCCTCCATCTCTCTTATCTCCAAAATTCTCAATCAAAAGAGACGGCTAGAACCTATCAACTAAGCACGTCATGGTTTGTATCATCAGAGTTAACTGTTGCCATGATTTGTCTAACTATTGTAAATTCTTAAAGACTTTCTATGGTAGCATGGGCATAACTATGGTTTTGTACAGAAATGGGTTCAAAATCAAATAAATTGGTAGCATTCAGTGGAATTATTTAGGCAGTCTAATTACTCTTGTTCCTGTTATCTTTCCGTGGTTGGTACAAGGGAGATGCCAATGGAGACATGATGGAATATAGACAACTTTAGTTCAAAGTGTCATAAAGCTGAAATTTGGCATGCAGAATCAGCTAAAATGTGACAACTTATGGTGCTAAGATGATGCATATATGGTCAACTTCTTCCCCATTCCCAAAATTCGCTCCTTTCTTGGGCTATTCTTGTTTGATATTACTCTTCATTGGGATTGACCACTTGCAAGGTAGCAAACAAGCCCTACCTTTTCTTTCACTTTGTTAAAAGTAAATCGCCTCTTTAACCAAGAAATGGCAAGCTTTTATGCTTTCATCAATGGGGTGCAAAAACATTGTTGGCTTTTCTGACATGACCAGGCTCTTAATCCTCACAAAATAAGATGGGAATGCCATTGATCCCCTAATCTTACTATTAGAAAATTGTTTCAGGTGACAATTATCTTAGCCATGCGAACACTTGGCTTACGATAGCTTATTATTATGCTAGTAATTTGTGTGGATTACTAGAATCAGTTTATTTTTTCAGTTTAATGTTTCTGCTTTCCATCATTTGAGGACAAGATGTGCATTGATAATTTATGAGAAAAGCTTATAGATCTTCACTTTGCATGTACAGTTCCTTCCCTTTTTGTAACTCAGAAAAATCCTTGGGCATGAAAAGAATAGAAACGTTTGAATAGTGTACTTCAGTGTTGATAATCTTTAGGTGAGTGACCATGGACAAGATGTATGATGTTCTATGTAATTATACAAATTATACTTGGTGTGATGATTGATTTGAATGCTGTGAACTTAATATGAGTCCATGACTGCTCATAAAAGTTACTTCAGGTCAACCATAATTTATGGCATGTTAGTTGTTCAGAGGGTGTGAATCAAATGGTTGTCGCTTTCATACCTTGATTGTCATTTCACTAGTAGATGCCTTGTTTTGTTGCTCATTTGTGTTTTTTGTAAGTATATAGTATTTTTATGGCATTTAATTTAGTTATGAACGGCAAACCCAGTTCCCTTCTATTCTATCACTGGTAATTACCTGTATAAGAAGTTGACATATGATGATGTTTTGGCAGAATGGGCTTGTCACAAAGGTTGAGAAATCAAGGAAGCAAATGAAGGAAAGGAAAAACAGAGCAAAGAAAGTCCGTGTGTCAAGAAGGTGAGGCAGGACCCACTTGTTTTATTATTTTGCAATCTTTTCTTTATATGAAAAGATTTTAATCTTAAACTGTTCTCTGCAATAGGTGACTTTCGATTAGATGACTGGTTTCCAATTTAAACCGGACAATTTGTTGTGGTTGTGAAGCTATATATATTACAGTGAGGTGCATTACATGATAAGACCCCTTTAAGGAGCTCCTGTTACTTTGGGTTTAAGAGGTGGGCACTATTGTGACCATCTTTACAATCTTAGTGTAACTTTTCCTGTTTCTCAATCTGAGATCATAAAAGGCGCTTCCTATGCAAGTTCGTTTGCTGTGAGGAATATGATTTCAAATCCTGACAGGATGTTATGTGGGATGCTTTGACAGATTACCATCCAAGTGTCGGGATGAGATTGTAATGTCATTGTCCCAACTTCTCACTTGGCATGTCCTATGACATCCCTCATCCCAAGTGTTGCTGGACAGCAATATATCTTTTCTATTAAAAAACTGGAATGGTTTTATCCTAGGAGTTTTAAAACCTTGGCAAGGAATACCTTACTGAATTATATATCTCCAGCGTATGCTGTCCTTTTGTGTTTCTGTTGAACTGCTGCTAAATCAATTTAGCATGTACCACTGGACATGTTAAAAATCTGGCTTTAATTCTCTAAGGCTCTCTCTCTCTCTCTCTCTCTCTCATGCTGACTTGTTTTTTGAATTGTTTTCAGACCAAGGCTGGAGATGCTGCAAAAGGGTGGGAAGAAGTGAATGGATTCTTCATGTGCTTTTATTGTGCTGCCATCTTGGGTCTTTGACTTTCTAAAATTTAATTTTGAGAGGTTCTTTATTTTCTTAAGTTTAGAATTTGAGTAAGGCTTCCGAGGAAGTAGTGGATTACCAGAATTCAAACCATGCAATGTTAGTTTATTTTGACTAACCTTTTACAGCCGCCTCGGTTTAAACTTTTTTTAACATGCAATACATGTTTTGATCCAAACCAGTAAATCCAAATATTGTTGTCATTTATATACTTTTCTGTAGGTTCCTTCCACCTGTGTTCTGGAGGATACATTGCCTTCAGGAAAAAAGTAGCTAGGGGTAAGTAAGGCTCCTCCTGCAGTTTTTAGTTGGGGCCTGTTAGATTCCTGTTTATAACATTTGCATTGTGATTGTAGTGATCTTTGAAGCATTGTTAGTTTGATACACCCCCAAGGACTTTGGTTATCTTGTAAACTTCTCAGCCTTCAAATAAAATAAAATGTTGCTCTCCCGCTCAGTCTTTGTGTGGATGAAATGACTGTGGCATGGCAGTTTAGTGTTTATGAACAGAATCTTTTATTGGTTTGGTAATTCCTTATTCAACCACTTTTTATGTATTATATCAGTTCGTTTAAATTGCGTACGGGCCCCCCATGGCATCACTTTTCAGAAACTGATTGCCCTTCTTCATTTGCATGAGCACCTAGGTTTTGAAACACATTCTGTTCTGAAAATTCTCTGAACTCTATCACACTGAACCTGGTGTCAGAATCTCTCCATTTTCATCTCGAAAACCCCAGCCTCCTAACATTTTAAGTATTGCATGTGAAGGAAAATATAGAAGGTTGCATTACATGAAAGGAGGTATTAATGACTGTGAACCTTAATCTGTGATCTCTTGCAACATCACTTGGCTTCTTCAATATCTTGGTTTAGAGGTGGAGTAACCTGTGATCCCTTGCAACATCACTTGGTGTGAGGCCCTCCTTAAAGATTCCACATCGGGTAGAGAAGAAAAGGATGAGTGATTTATATGTAGTAAAGCAAGAAGGACAAGATACCAATTGGATCCCTTTTGGGTTGTGGTGGCCCAAGTTAGTGTGGGCCTTGTCCGTCTTGCTTTATTGTAACAAAACGGATTCGTGGGTGTTGCGGGCTCAGGACCCGGATCGTTACAATATGGTATCAGAGCCATGCACTAGTCGGAAGTGCAAGATCTAAGTGCCATACAAGGCAAAGTGTTACATCCATGGGGATGGAAGCCACCTCTTGACCTGTGGGGACCATCTCTAGATCTATGTCTGCCTGGTGATTGCCTCTGGCGACGAGGACGTCGCCTCTTTAAGGGGGATAGATTGTGAGGTCCTTAAAGATCCCACATCGGGTAGAGAAGAAAAGAGCGAGTAATTTATATGTAGTAAAGCAAGAAGGATAATGTACCAATTGGGTCCCTTTTGGGCTGTGTTGTCCCAAATTGGTGTGGACCTTGTTCGTCTTGCTTTCTTGTAACCAAAAAAAAAAAAAAAAGGCCCAGGGCCTGAATTGTTACACTTGGCTTCTGCAATATTTTGGTTTAGAGGTGCAAACGAACTTAGCTGGATGAAGTAGTAGCTGCTTTGGCTTGACTTATCATTTAAAAGGGACAATGTTGCTAAGTTTGAGATCATGATTATGCTTGGCTCATTTATCATTTGGATTGAGTTGAAACGAGCTACATGCATCCAGCAGATCCGAATTTTTCACCATCTGTTCAAATCTATGGTGCTCAAACCTGGTTCTATTACAAGCAAAGCATTTAGAGTTGTATCAATTTAGCCTGCTTTTCAGTTGTATCTGGCCTAGGGTTTGTTTAGGCTAATTGTTGGCTGGCCTCATTTATTGGCCAATCGTTATCTTCTTGATTGTTGGGGCATGCTTTTTAGTTCAATCTGGCTTAGGGTTTGTTTAGGATAGATGTTGGCCCCATTTATTGATCAACCATTATCTTCTTGATCGTCGTTAACTGGTATATTTTTTATTAATTATATAAGATAGGTGTTGATGCTTGATCATCAGAAAGATAGAAAAATTTTCTTTGTGCTAGATCTCTAGTGGAAAGGAAGAATGAAAAGATTCCCCCTCCTTCCTGAATTCAAGCCCCTTTTATACTTCTTGAATTTCCGAAGAAAAGATCGCTCCCCGGCTTTCGTCATCGTGTCATCAGCTTCAAGTCATATTTCCATTTCTTTTTCTTTTTCTTATCGAATGAGATTAATGTGTAAGATTAGTGTATAAGATTAGTGGTCAGCCACAGCGAGGGCTTGCCACGTGATAGTTTACTGTTAATCAACACCAGAGGCATTAAGGAACTTGTCCTGGAAGTCAAGATCGTCATGATGGGTTTCGATCTTCCCAGGGAATGTCAGAGTTAGTGGAAAGTTATCTGACTCTAAAGTAGGTGCTCAGTATCTCCTTTACTTGAGCTTTTCGATGAATGGTGACGTTCTAGCATTTGTCTTATCCAAGCCATTTAAAGCGCTATGATGTTTGATAATTCTTGGGCTCTGTTCCAGACACGACAGCTTGTAGTGTTAAGTGCTCCCGATATGGAAATAGTTTTGAGAGGTCGGGGCGTATAGCCCAAAGCAGGGGGACGTCCAGGACCGGGAGGTCGCTAAGGACCTGGGGCCATCTTTGACCAGGAGGCCGCTCAGATCCTGGAGGATGCCCGGAGCTCGGGGACCGTCCAGGGCTTGGGGCCATCCAGGACCTAGGGGCCGCCCAGACCCTGGGGGTCGTCCAAGACTTGGGGGCCGCCCAGGACTTGGGGGCTACCCAGGACCGGGAGGCCGCCCAGGCCCTGGAGGCCGCCCAGGCCCTGGAGGCCGCCTAGAAGTCGGGGACCGTCTAGACCTCGGGGGCCATCCAGGACTTAGGGGCTGCCCAAACCCTGGAGGCCGCCCAGGTGTTGGGGGACCGTCCAGACCTCGGGGGCCGTCCAGGACTTAGGGGCCGCTCAGACCCTGGGGGCCGCCCAGGACCTTGGGGGCCACCCAGGACCGGGAGGCCGCTCAGACCCTGGAGGCCGCCTAGAAGTCGGGGATCGTCCAGACCTTGGGGGCCGTCCAGGACTTAGGGCCGCCCAGGACCGGGAGGCCGCTCAGACCTGGAGGCTGCCCAGAGCTCGGGGACGCCCAGAGCTTAGGGGCCGTCCAGGACCCAGGGGGCCGTCCAGGACAGGGCTGCCCAGGATCGGGAGGCGCCCAGACCTGGAGGCCCTAGAGCTCGGGGACCGCCCAGAGCTTAGGGGGTCCTGGACCTAGGGGCCACCCAGCCTGGGGGCCGCCCAGGACCTTGGGGGCCACCCAGGACCGGGAGGCCGCCCAGAACCTGGAGGCCGCCCGAAGTCGGGGACCGCCCAGAGCTTAGGGCCGTCCAGACCCTGGGGGCCGTCCAGGACCTGGAGGCCGCCCAGACCCTGGAGGCCGCCCGGAAGTCAGGGACCGCCCAAAGCTTAGGGGCCGCCCAGACCCTGAGGACCGTCCAGGACCTGCCGTCCGGAGCTTGTGGGCCACCCTTGACCAGGGTCCTGTGTCGAGGGTTCCAACGTATTCCCCGCGGACCGACTGTGTCTCGACCCGTATTTCGTTTCTCGACCATATCATATGCCCCCTCGCCCTTGTCCCTTGTGCTCAGCCGCATCGCACGTGCAGAAGGGGGAGGGGCGGAAAACCAAATTTAAATTTGTAAATACCACAGATTGACGTTTCGAAAAAGAGAAAACGAAGGCGCGTATCCCTAAGAGGATAGTGCCTTTTCGTCTGTCCGGCTCCACTCAAGGGTCGCCGCGTGGTTTTGTGGCGCTCGAGGGGTTATGTTCAAAAAATATATAAAAAGGGGTCTGTCCTCTCTACCTCCTCGCCTTTATTCTTGTCACGTCTCTGTATCTTCATTCTTTCAAGCCCAGGTTAGTCGACCTTTCTTTCTCCTTTTTCTTCTTCATGGATCCTCGTCGAGACGGGAAAGGCAAGAGCCCTCTGATCGAGCCCTCCCGTGAGGAGATTATCCAGGCACGCCGCAAGCTCTCGGAGGCGTGACCATTCAAGGGGATCAACCAGCCCCGCGGCTAGCGTCTAGGGCATTATCCCAATCCCCTAGGGTTTCCTCTTCATCCACCAGCCATGAGGTAGGTCTTTCGGTAGCCATCCCTAAGTCCGCCGGTCCGACGGAGATTGCTTCAATCACGTCCCCTCAGGATCTTAGGAATCTTAGGGCCCGATTTGAGATCCCTAGCAATATTCGCCTTTCCGTTCCCCTCCCCGAGGATAGGGTCACTCTCACGCAACCGGGGAAGGTCGCGCTGTATGAAGAGTTTTTCAAATGTGGCCTTCGACTGCCTTTGCATCCCTTCTTCGTAAATTTGTTAAATAGATACCATCTCATCCCGGCACAGCTTACCCCTAACTCCATCCGCATCGTCTTTTCATTTTTAGTGCTTTGTCATTTCCATGGGGCTCCCGCCCGGCTCTCCCTATTTAGGGCTTTGTATAGGATTCGGAATCCCATAAGGGATGGGTGGTGGAGTTTTGCGTCTAGGCCCAGGAGAGTCCTAGGGCTCAACCTCCCTTCCAAAATCAAGGGGTGGAAGTCGCGGTTTTTTTATGCTCATCTAGAGGGGGTGGATGTGAACTGGGGTGTTCCTGATACCAGCTCTAATCAGAACTCGACTATCGAGGAGAGAGATCAGGAGTTGTTTAATATTCTGGTATCCACCGTCGTGCCCCCTAGTAAGGAACTATTATCGGAGGATAACCTTCGGAGATTGCGTCTATGCCGGTGTCGCTGCCTACAGCGCCCGGTGAGCTTCAAAGAGTTTTATTTTTGTTATCACTATTTTCTTCCTTTTTTTTCTCTTTCTTTCTTCTTTTTTTTTTTGGGTATTTGTATTCGAGTACGTGTATGAGAATGGATTTTAGCACGCACCTTTTACTTACATGTGGCATCTCTAGGGCACTTTTTTGATTAACTTTGGATTCTCGATTTTGCAGCAATGAAGTTCTCTCAGGATGCAATAATCAAGCCTTCGGAAGAGGAAAGGAAATGCCCATGGTGCGACTAGGGCCGGGCCAAAAAGGCCTTGTCAAAGGGAGCCGGGGCACTCGACCCAGCCTCCGGCGAATCTCCCTGAGGCGATATTAGTGGAGGAGGATGAGGGAGAGGAGAACCTCCCCGCCGGGATACCTATTAGGGGTCTCCCTGAGGAGGGCCCATCGGGGGCCGCCTCCCCTCCCGCCAGAGATATTGGGGAGCCCTCCGGGAGCAAAGGGTTGGCCGAGACCTGCCGCCAGTCCCGCAGTCGCCAGAAGGAGCAGATGTTTCCGCTCCTCCCGGACATCTCGAAGGATCCGACCCAACCTCGGAGATGCCCAGTCAGGGCATGGCGTATAAGAGCCGTTTATCAGAAACGGTTCTTAAACTCTCGGTTTTGCCCCGGTTTCAAGCCAAAATGAGGGGCTTGCCCCTGGAGGAATCTTTCGATACGATGTTTACAGCTGCGCTCCAGGTAAAATCATGGTCTCCCTCCTTTCTTTCTTTTTCCGATTTCTCCTTTTTCTCGATTACAGAATTCCCGCACTCATCAATTTTTTAATATAGATGTCCAACGGCCTTTTCGTACTCCGCGAGGATCTAGTCAACGCCAAGTCCAACAACGAGGGCCTGAAGAAAGAATTATCGGAAGTAAAGGCCCGAGAATTGAAGGCGTCACTTGACCTTCAGGCCGTTCGGGAGGACAACCGCGCATGGCGGGAGAGGGCCGAGAGGGAGCTGCAGACCCTGGACGCGAAACTATCTGAAACCAGGGCGAAGCTGCTACCGATGAGGAAAAATTGAAGGAAGCCATTCTCAAATTAGAATACACCGAAAACCGGGCCGACAACGCGGAGGCGGCGGCCCTTGATGCTGCAGAGAAGCTGGCCCTGGCCGAGAAGGAAACGAAGGAAGCCCTGGATAAGATGGCTATAACGGAGACAAAGGCTCAAGAAAGGGTGCCGCGAGGCTCGGGAGGCCATCGAGGAATACAAAAGTTCCCCCGATTTGCCTCGGAATTTCGCGAGGCTGTTATGGACGCCTTTGTCCAAGGCTTCGAGAGGTGCAAAAGAAGATTGTCCCGGCATTTCAAACTAGAAGACCTCGATCGTTTCCAGCCTGCAGACGATGAAGAAAATTCCGATGCTGAGGTTGAAGACACCGCCGATGAAGCAGTGATAGCGGAAGAATCTGCTGCCCAAGCGACTGCAGTTGAAGAGTCGAATGAGCCGACCACAATGGGTGAGCGTTCCAGGAATCAATAGGAACGCGGCTATGTCGGACTGTATCTCTTCTCCTGCTTTCTCTCTTTTTTTTTTGTCCTCGACGGACTCTTTTTGGTAAGCCGGCCAATGCCAGCTTGTAGGGGATGTTTTTTGAAGTTTTGTAACAGCTCGACTTTTAAATGAATGAATGTCAGTTCTTCGTTCCTGTTTGTTTGTTATGCAGTCGATTGGCTTATGATATTTAACCATCATACATATAGGAAGTAAAGGGACTCATCTCCCCCTCCGGCCCTTCGAGGCTTAATCCATAGATCACGTTAGCACGTCCCTAGGATCGTGGAGCCGCCGAGTTCTTTTCCAAGAACTATCTCGGGGAGTCGGATACTAGCCCGAGAGTTCGACTCGAGGCCGCCTAGGCCTTGGACTTGAACCTCCTCAGGGGTGCAACACCGGCCGGGGGTGTCCTTAGGACCGTGGGGCCGTCGAGTTCCTTTTGAAGAATATCTCGGGGGTAGTCGGATACCAGCCCGAGAGTTCGACTCGAGGCCGCCTAGGCCTTGGACTTGAACCTCCTCAGGGGTGTGCAACACCGGCCGGGGGTGTCCTTAGGACCGTGGGGCCGTCGAGTTCCTTTTGAAGAATTATCTCGGGGGTAGTCGGATACTAGCCCGAGAGTTCGACTCGAGGCCGCCTAGGCCTTGGACTTGAACCTCCTCAGGGGTGCAACACCGGCCTGGGGGTGTCCTTAGGACCGTGGGGCCGTCGAGTTCCTTTTGAAGAATTATCTACAAGGAATCTTTGGAAGTGTACATTTATTGACTCCTTAGGTAAATACACCTATTACATTATTGATGGTATTGCCGGAGATTGCCTGCGTTCCACGTTCGGGGGATTAGTTGTCCACTTAAGTCTTCGAGTCGGTATGCTCCACGATGAAGGACTTCTGCGACTCGGTAGGGCCCTTCCCAATTCGGGGACAACTTGCCCCCTTCCGCGGTTTAGATATTTCAGCTCTTCTAAGGACCAAGTCTCCCTGGCGGAAGCTTTTCGGGCGACGCGAGCGTTATAATATCTCGCTACCCGTTGTTGGTAGGCCGCCATCCTGACTTGAGCTCGGTCCCTTACTTCGTCAATGAGATCGAGACTGGCTCTTAAATTAGGAGAGATTGTCAGCTTCATCATACGACTCCACCCGAATACTAGGCAGGCCAATCTCGACCGGGATAACAGCTCGGAGCCGAAAACCAGGTTGAAAGGCGTTTCTCCTGTTGGCGTCCTGGGAGTCGTGTGGTAGGCCCAGAGCACGCTCGGGAGTTCTTCCACCCATCTTCCCTTAGATGTGTCCAGCCTGGTTCTCAGCCCTCGTAGTATCATACGATTCGTGACCTCGGCTTCTCCATTGGACTGCGGATAGCCGACAGAGGTGAATCGATGAGTGATGCCGAAAATCAGCACAGAAGGCTTTAAAGGCAGTATTATCGAACTGCCGGCCGTTGTCAGTGACAAGAGTATGAGGTATGCCGAATCGACAGATGATAGATTTCCAGAGAAAAGCTTTGACCTTGGCTTCAGTGATCCGGGCGAGCGCCTCAACCTCAACCCACTTAGTGAAATAATCAATAGCTACAAGCAGGAATTTCCGCTGCCTGACGCCGGTGGGAAAGGGCCGAGGATGTCCATGCCCCATTGGGCAAAAGGCCATGGGGCGAAGAGAGGACTCAACAAGGAAGCCGGCTGCCGCTGAATACAAGCGTACCGCTGACATTGGTCACATCTCTTCACTAGCTCAGTAGCATCCTCCTGCATGGTTAGCCAATAATATCCTTGTCGGAGAGCTTTACGTGCCAGAGATCTGCCCCCCGAATGATTTCCGCATATGCCTTCATGAATTTCCCTAAGAATATAATCCGCGTCTGTTGGGCCGACGCATTTGAGAAAAGGCTGGGAAAAGGATTTCTTGTAGAGTTGGCCGTCCAGCAATATAAATTTGGAAGCTCTCCGTTTAAGCAGCTTGGCTTCTCCATGATCGCCGGGAGGACGCCGTCTTTCAAGTATTGGATATAGGCGTCCATCCATGTTTCCTCCTGTGTAACTGGCAGAACTTCTTCCATGGCTTCAATACTAGGTATCTCCAGGTACTCAACATAAGTTTTGCCCATGGCGCTATCCGCTGATGTGGCAAGCCGGCCAACATATCAGCTCTGGCATTCTCCCTCTAGGGATGTAACTGATGGTGAAGCGATCTAGTAAGGGGATTAACAGATTCACCTTGCTTAGATACCGAGACATAATAGGATCTCGGGCCTCGTACTCCCCGGCCACTTGGGCAGAAATGAGTTGTGAGTCAGTAAAAGCTCGGAGACGCTTGATTCCCAGCCCATGCGCCAGTTTAATCCGGCTAACAAGGCTTCATACTCAGCTTGATTGTTAGTGGCTTCAAAGAGGAAACGGAGAGCATACTCCAACACCACGCCCTCCGGGTTGGCAAGGATAAGGCCGGCTCCACTTCCCTGGGAGTTAGAGGCCCCATCGACGTGGAGGATCCACGCCTCATCATTCTCCTCGCCGGCATCTGAAGGAATTTGGGGGAATCTTCTTGATGTTTCTCAGACCAAGTACACTCCACCAAGAAATCGGCTAAGACTTGGGATTTCAGTGCGGCCCGGGGTTGGAAGGATAAGTCGAACTCCCCTAACTTGATGGCCCACTTAGCCAATCGGCCAGATGTGTCAGGACGGGACAAAATGGTTCTGAGGGGCTGATCAGTGAGTACAATTATAGGATGAGCCTGAAAATATGGTCTGAGCCGCCGGGCGGAGATAACCAAAGCGAAAATAACCTTCTCCGTTTTGGAATACCTTTCTTCCGCGCCATGGAGTACTTTGCTAGTATAATATACAGGTTTCTGAATGGCATGGTCGTCGATGCGCACCAAAACGGAGCTGACGGCCTCTGAGGAAGTCGCAAGATAAAGGAAGAGCTTTTCTCCTTCCTCAGGTTTAGACAACAGGGGCGGCGTAGATAAGAATTCCTTAAGCTCACCAAAAGCTCGCTGACAATCCTCCGTCCATTCAAAACCGTCTGCCCTGCGTAAAACTTTGAAGAAAGGCAGACACTTCTCCGCCGATCTTGACAAAAATCGGCTCAGCGCTGCTATCCTTCCGGTAAGCTGTTGTACCTCCTTCTTACAGGTTGGTGGCCTCATATCAAGAATGGCCTGAATCTTCTCCGGGTTTGCCTCAATTCCCCGCCGGGTCACCAGAAAACCCAAGAATTTCCCTGCGGTAACTCCAAACGCGCATTGCGCGGGTTAAGCTTGATTCTATGGAGTCGGAGGTTATGGAAAGTCTCCTCCAGATCAGCGATATGATTGGCAGCACAAGTGCTCTTCGTCAGCATATCGTCTACATACACCTCCATATTACGGCCGAGCTGACCTTTGAAAACTTTATTCATCAGCCTTTGGTAGGTGGCTCCAGCATTCTTTAATCCAAAGGGCATTACTTTGTAACAATAAATGCCCTTCTCAGTAACAAAAGAGGTATGTTCTTCATCCGAGGGGTTCATATTTATCTGATTATACCCCGAAAAGGCATCCATGAAACTAAGAAGTTCGTAGCCGGAAGTAGAATCCACCAACTGGTCGATCCGCGGCAATGGAAAACTGTCTTTAGGACAGGCTTTGTTAAGATCAGTATAGTCAATGCAGATTCTCCATCCCCCACTGGTCTTCCGGACCATGACCACATTAGCTAGCCAGTCAGGGTATTGTGCCTCTCGAATATGGCCGGCCATAAGCAATTTGTCTACTTCTTCATCTATAGTTCTCTGCCGCTCAGGAGCAAAACTCCTTTTTTTCTGACGGACCGGCCGGCATTCTGGGTTGATATTAAGCCGATGAGTGATCACCTCCGGGGGATCCCAACCATGTCTGTCACTTTCCAAGCAAAGATATCCGCATTCACCTGCAAGAAGGTTAGGAGCTGACTCCGGGCTTCAGGAGAGAGGAGTTCGCCGATTTGCACAATCTTGCTGGGTCGCCCCCTAGGGGCAAGACACCAAACGCTCCGCCGGTTCCCCCCTCCGCTCGGTCTCCCTGGGGTCGAATGACTCGGCAGCCGGGGGAACCGCAACCGTCTGAGGACTGGGAGCTAGATGATAACAGGGTCTGACTGAGTCTATCCCCACGCATCTCGCCAATTCCTTGGTTGGTAGGGAATTGCACCAGTAGACGTTAGTGGATATAACCGCATCTAGCATATTTAATCCAGGACGGCCAAGAATGGCATTGTATGCCAGGGGCACCCGGGCTACCAAGAAGTCCAGCATCACCGTGCTCTGACGGCGGCGACCCTGCCGTAGCAGGTAGGGTGATTTCGCCCTCCACCTGTATAGAATCTCCTGTAAAGCCAACCAGAGGAACAGCCACAGGTCGAAGAGAGTTGATAGATAAACCCATTCGAAGAAATGCATCATAAGTAAGCACGTTGGCGGAGCTCCCGCTATCTATTAAATCCTTCTTACAGGATGCTTAGCGACCGTCATAGAGACGACGACGCTATCATCTTTTACAACATTTCCACCAGTCATATCTCCCCTAGAAGGGGTTACATTTTCTAACTCTCCCTCTCCTCTCGGCCTCTTATGAAGCGGTGCCCCTCCACGGGCAATCATTCCCACCATTCGCTCCGTAGGGGCATTATCGATGTTGGCCTGAGGCGGAGGAGGGCCCATCAAAGCTGGTACAGGCGGAGTCTCCTTCTTCTGGATGTACTGCCCCAGATATCCCCTTTGTATAAGCTCTTCAATGGCCTGCTTCAGATTGCGGCACTCCTCAGTGTCGTGGCCGTAATCTCTATGGAAACGGCAGTAGCGGCTTCTATCACGTGCAGCACCTTTCTTCAAGGGAGGTGGACGCCGCAGATAAGGCTCATTTTCAATCTCCATGAGGATATGGGCCCGGGTGCAAGGAGAGGTGTAAGATGATCTTCTCTGGGGGCCAAGCTCTTGCGGCGGTCAGCTGGTCGGCGCGAGGGTTCAGACTTCTTGGGAGAGGGCCCGCTTGACTCCGGGCGAGCTGGCCTCTTCCCAGTCCTTCCTTCGACGCCCCTTCTCGACGAATCGGCCTCGTCGGCGCGGATGTACTTCTGCGCACGACTCAAGAGGTCAGCATAAGAGCAGGGAGGCCTTTTGTCCAAAGAGTAGGTGAAACGGGAGGGACGGAGCCCCCGCTTCAAGCCAGAGTAGCCACAGCATCGTCGAGGTGATAGACTTCCAGAGCCGCCACCTTGAATCGGGTTATAAAGTCCTTTCAGAGATTCTCCATCTTGTTGCTGCACAGAGAACAAGCTGTCTGCCACTCGGGGAATCTTCCGACAAGCATCAAAATGAGCTAGGAAAGATCTTTCCAGTTGTCGGAAGGAGTCAACGCTGCGCAGGCAGACGAGAATACCAGGCACGAGCGGCCTTTCGGAGTGTGCTGGAAAAGCAATACATAAGAGGGCATCAGTCGCCCCTTGAACCTGCATAATAGCCTTATAACTTTCCAGATGATCCAGAGGGTCGGTGGTGCCATCATAAGGGTCAAGTTGAGGGAAACGGAACCTCCTAGGAATAGGTTCCTCCATAATTCGCCGAGTAAGAGGACGGGTGTCGTAATCCGACCCCGGCTGATTGTTGATTCTTTGGCTAAGTTCTTCCAATCTCCGGTCTTGTTCATCGAGACGCCTCTCCATCTGATCAGCCATCTTTCCTCCAGCTGGCTCAGGGGAAGAAGATGAAGACCGGCGACACCACTGGCGGTGCTCCCTCTGTGGCTCCTTACCCCGTCGCCGCCTGGCAGGTGGACTACCCGAGGAACGGGTAAGGGAGCGTGATCCACCCCGGGAGCCTTGAGAATGAAACGCGCCGAGGCATAGGGGTGGAGAGGCCTTGTAGGAGGGGATCTTCCCCGGGTAGACTGCCGGCTAACAGGGGTGGCCGACCTAGAATGCAAAGGTGTCTCGAACCGCCGTGGCTCCTCTGGAATGTTGCTCCTGCAGTTGCTGGACCATCCCAACAAGGGTTTGAACTTGCTGTGTGAGGGTGGCCAACTGGTCTTGGGGAGTAGCTGATACCGATGGTGGTAAGGAAGCAGCAGGAGGGCTTGGCCGGACCAGCTCGGTTGGGTCAGGGTTCCCTCAATCCGATCAGGAGATGAGAGATGCCCCCCAGATCCCTGGGAAAGGTCTTCCTCCGGAGATCTAGTCTTCATGCTGGGAAGATCAGAGTTATCTGAAGGAGTCGAAGGTTCGCCCCCTTCCTGGCGCGCCAATCTGTTGATGCTTGATCACCAGAAAGATAGAAAAATTTTCTTTGTGCAGATCTCCAGGAAGGAAGAATGAAAAATCCCCCCTCCTCCTGAATTCAAGCCCCTTTTATACTCTTGAATTTCCGAAGAAAAGATCGCTCCCGGCTTTCGTCATCGTGCCATCAGCTTCAAGTCATATTTCCCTTTCTTTTTCTTTTTCTTATCGAATGAGATTAATGTGTAAGATTAGTGTATAAGATTAGTGGTCAGCCACAGCGAGGGCTTGCCACGTGATAGTTTACTGTTAATCAACACCAGAGGCATTAAGGAACTTGCCTGGAAGTCAAGGATCGTCATGATGGGTTTCGATCTTCCCAGGGAATGTCAGAGTTAGTGGAAAGTTATCTGACTCTAAAGTAGGTGCTCAGTATCTCCTTTATTTGAGCTTTTCGATGAATGGTGACGTTCTGCATTTGTCTTATCCAAGCCATTTAAAGCGCTATGATGTTTGATAATTCTTGGGCTCTGTTCCAGACACGACAGCTTGTAGCGTTAAGTGCTCCCGATACGGAAATAGTTTTGAGAGGTCAGGGCGTATAGCCCAAAGCAGGGGGACGTCCAGGACCGGGAGGTCGCTAAGGACCTGGGGGCCATCTTTGACCGGGAGGCCGCTCAGATTTGGAGGATGCCCGGAGCTCGGGACGTCCAGGGCTTGGGGGCCGTCCAGGACCTAGGGGCCGCCCAGACCCTGGGGGCCGTCCAGACCTGGGGGCTACCCAGGACCGGGAGGCCGCCCAGACCCTGGAGGCCGCCCAGAAGTCGGGGACCTTAGGGGCTGCCAGACCCTGGAGGCCGCCCAGGTGTCGGGGGACCGTCCAGACCTCGGGGGCCGTCAGGACTTAGGGGCCGCCCAGACCCTGGGGGCCGCCCAGGACCTTGGGGGCCACCCAGGACCGGGAGGCCGCCCAGACCCTGGAGGCCGCCCAGAAGTCGGGGACCCTCCAGACCTGGAGGCCGCCCAGAAGTCGGGGACCGTCCAGACCTCGGGGGCCGTCCAGACTTAGGGCCGCCAGGACCGGGAGGCCGCCCAGACCTGGAGGCTGCCCAGAGCTCGGGGACCGCCTAGAGCTTAGGGGTCGTCCAGGACCTAGGGGGTCGTCCAGGACAGGGCCACCCAGGATCGAGGCCGTCCAGACCTGGAGGCTGTCCAGAGCTCGGGACCGCCTAGAGCTTAGGGGCCGTCCTGGACCTAGGGGCCGCCCAGACCCTGGGGGCCACCTAGGACCGGGAGGCCGTCCAGACCCTGAGGCCGCTCGAAAGTCGGGACCGCCCAGAGCTTAGGGCCGTTCAGACCCTGGGGGCCGTCCAGGACCTGGAGGCGCCCAACCCTGAGGTCACCCGAAAGTCAGGGACCCCAGAGCTTAAGGGCTCCAACCCTGGGGGCCGTCCAGACCTGAAGGCCGTCCGAAGCTTATGGGCCACCTTGACAGAGTCCTACGAAGGTTCAATATATTCCGCGGATCGATTGTGTCTCAACCCATATTTCGTTTCTCCCATATCAATAGGTATTGGTCAAATGTCCCAGCAGCCAATCAACTGCTCTCAAACAGGCTCTCCAAAAGCATCCCAAAGCCAATCAAGACGGTTCTTTTCGCAGCCTTACGCCGTTGTTCCCCTCAAGCAAGAGTCAATTAATTGATGCGTAATTTTAAAAGACAAACAAGCGGCTGTCATTTAGTACCATGCGTGGCCAACCAACGAACGCCCATGATGAGAATAATTAATATTTATAATAGAAAAATAATAATAACGAAGTGAGTTAACGGGCAGGTGAGGCACCCTCTCACAGCTGGATTTGATTGGTTAATCATTGTGTCGTGATGCATATGACACGATGGCTGTGGAGCGATCAACAAATCTATTTATTTATTATCTATTTTTCATATAATGAAGTCCTTTCTCGCCAGGTCGTTTGTGGGAAGTGTTTTTATTTTTGTTTTTGTTTTTTTTAAGTCCCTCTTCACGTAAGGGGATCCACACGGATCATCGTACACAGTGAGCAAATAAATAAATAAATAAAAATGAATCCATCTCAGCATGATTCACATGGACCACACCAGCCCTGCATCTGTCATCGCATGCATTGCTAGCGCGAGTTACATAACCCTTGGTCTGTCTTTTTCTCACAATCCCCAGGTTTGAAAGCATGGCGATTGAGAACAAGATCTCGGGTTCGGTCTTTCAGATGTGCATCACCGGTTCGATCATGTTTCGCGATGGGCAACCATGCTCAATTATTATAACTTTTTAGTGTGCTCACGATCGTTACCGGAGAGGACAGTGACTTGCCACGTTAATCAAGTCCAAGGGCCGTGGGGAATGGTCCGACGTGCTGGCCTTGGCGTCCTCAGCCCAATCTCAGAGGGATCGCATTGGGGATTACGTTGGGAGTTTGGAACCACGAAACACTCTGTCATGTCACGAAGCTACTGGTCCGGCTTTTGATCGATTCGTACCCTCACCCCGCTGTTAATATCAGTGCTCTCATTTATTGATGCAATTGACGAGCGCGGTCCCCACCCGAAAGCGATGTCACCCTGTCACTCTTCTCTTCCCGACGCGTGTCCCCGCATTCCATAAATGGATTCTCTGGCAAAAGCGGTGTCAATCACTCCATCTGGTCTGGTACTTACGTCCTCCACCGACGTCACCCCCACGTGTCCCCCCTCTACTGGCTGCACGACCTCGTCTTTGGTTCTTTTATCCCGACCTCCCTCCCCCCTTCCTCTCGTCCTTCCCCTTTCTCCGCCATGGAATCCGATCCCTCGGTACTGTTTCCGGCGCCGCCGATATCCTCCACGTGGCCGACGACGGCTCCCCCGCCGCCACCTTCTTCCTTGGATTCGACGACACCCTCAGAAGCAGCGCCAGCTCCGGCGAGATCCCGGCTCCTTCGGCGGCACCGGCGGAAGAGGGCGCCGGCCCGGTGGAGGGGGAGCTGAGGGAGAGGGCGAGGTGCGTGGGGAGGAGGGAGGTGGAACGTGGGGGTCAGCGGCGACGGTGGGCAGGCGGAGGGAGATGGAGGACGCCGTGGCGATGGTGCCGGAGTTCATGGCTCTCACGTGCGAGCGGGTGGGTGGGTGCTCCGCGCCCCCGGGCTCGGGCGAGATCTCGCACGTGCGGTTCTTCGGGGTGTACGACGGGCACGGGGGCTGCCAGGTACGTTGACTTCCATCACTATACGCGGTTCTGTACGGTGTGTGGCGTGCTCGTGGCTGCTTGGTGGAATTCTTGGCTCTTCTGCGAGCGATCAAGACGGGATGCTTCGCCGTTGCATCCACTGGTGCAACGCCGCCGGTGGAACACGCTATAGATGCCTAAACCTCCAATTAAATGGAGCCACGTGGATTCGAAGCAATACGGAGGGCGCTGCTAGAAGCGTTGCACCTAGAAAACATATAGCGCGTTTCTTTAACTGTTTCAAATTCAACGAATTGCTGCCTTCTTTTCTCTTTTACTGTTTGTCAGCTTCCAATCTCGTGATTCGCTGCTATTCCTCTTCCCACCGCAAAAGAGTCTTTCATTTGAAGATTTTATATTTGGAACGATTTATGTTTACCTTCCATCTTTACTCGATGAACAGCTGTCCCTAATCAAAAATCGCTATGCCAATATGCCGACCTCTATGATTTGTGATTTAGTATTAAACGAGCATACGTGGTAGCACCGTTGCTTGAGTTTTTTTTTTAAAATACTTTAAATACTTTAAATATAAATATAAGTTTTTTTTTAAATACTTTAAATATAAGTTAGGTAAGATGGCATTTTACAAAGCCTAGTGGAGAAAAGAAATTAAAGAGCTTATTTGATTGACAATGATAAAGCTTGGTTCAAGTCATAAAGCCATCCTTCCGTTGACCTCACACCTTGAGAAAAACCTTTGCACACAGTTATTTTTAGATTGTATACAATTATCTTCTTACTGAAATAAGTATGCATAGTAATCATACATAGTTATCTTCTCAGTGCATGCGGTTAGGAAGGATTAAAATCAAAGAGAATTGGTATGATAGACTGAATATTGCGTAGTTGGTCAATGGAGATTAGACCTTGTAACTTGGTCCATTGAAAGACTGGTTATCAATTTGCAATACATAATTTAACAAAGACTTATGTCTATGGGATTGCAAGGGAATCTACCTTTAAATTATTTTTCATTGCACACTTATCGACCATTTTTTCAAGTTTGGATTGCCCTCATTTTTGAAATTTGTCCACTCACTCCATTGACTAAAATGATATCAGTAAAGCAGTTATATACCTAATTCAAATTAAAAAGGTAAAATAAATAAGAGGACAACAAGGTTTGCTCGATCTTCCCTATGAATCATTCCCCTTGCATTGGAGATGTCATATTCTGGCAATGCTAGTAAAGGAACTTAGATTGAAAATTAAAAGGACTCTCCAACTTTTTTAGATCCAAAAAGATGCATGATATTAGCGCTAGGATGGGTGGAAGCCTGGTCAGGTATCAAAGAGGTGGTGGAACTGGACTAGGTCTCTGGCATCAAAACAAGTGACACCCTCTAACGGAGATGTTTAATTGATAAAATCCAATTATTCAATAAGGAGTCCAAAATATATTCTATGCACAGGACCCCATTTTGATGATGAAAGAACAGAACTCATTTTGGTGACCTTGGTGCTTGAAACGTTTGCAAAGAAAGGTTAGGGTCTATTTAAAAATATATGGATCTACTTGAAATTATAAGAGAATAATATTCTTCGCCATCACTTCCAAGCTTAAACCTCATGCTTCTAGTGCTAAACTCAGGAGGTTCTTGGTAGTTGTCTAATTGAGCGAAAAGTTGCAGTTGTATGTCGTGGAATATTAAATTTGTAGGTCACTTAACATTTCTGTTTTTCTTATTAACTGCAGATGATTGATGTTACTTCTCTATGTGTTTTTGGTGGAATCCAGGTGGCTAATTATTGTGCAAATCGGATTCATGAGATAGTGGCCGAAGAGTGGGATAGATTAAATGATGAACAAGAGTGGCAGAAGAGGTGGGAGATGGCATTTTGTCATGGTTTTGAGAGGGTTGATAATGAGGTTATAGCAGAGGCCATAGCCCCAGATATAGTTGGGTCAACTGCTGTGGTGGTTCTGGTGTCAGGGTGTCAAATCATATCTTCTAATTGTGGTGACTCCAGGGCGATTCTCTGTCGTGGCAATCAAACCATCCAGCTAACCAATGATCATAAGGTTCCACTAATAACCTTCTCAACTTTTCTTATCCATGTTTTTACACATGCAAATTTCACTGTTGAAGGCAGTCTCCACTTTTTTAAAAAATTTATTTAGTGCACTTTCTTTGTGATTCACTGTCAAGTAAACACACCATCACTGTGAATTCAAGGTTCATCAGATCTCTTCCTTCAGATATCTGATAAGAAGAATAAATTTCCACAGATGTCTTTTTTTTTTTAAATCACAAACAGTTATGAATTCATTGTAATTTACTAAAAAGAAAACTTGATTGATATGGATGAAAATTTCAGAGATAAGCATCTGTTGATCAGTGTAAAACTAATGCACACTCAGCTGCATCTGAACGGTGACATCCATCAAGAAGTGGATGTGTTTTGCAGATTTATCTAAAAAATGCTGTATCATTTTCCATGTTCTAGATACAAGAATAATTATACTCATCATGAATGATGGATTCTAAATCTTCACCCTCTGACATTTTGTTGTATCTGATTTGCTAAGTAGATGTCTGCTGGTTTCCCACTAATTTGGAAATTGAAATCATGTGTACTGAGATCCTTCTCAACATCAGTTTTTATGAGTTGCATTTGTTCTATGAGAATATTGCTTGCTACAAGAGCTTTTTCAACCTCTGTCTTCCCTCCCAATAGGACTTGGGTCATTTGTTTGGCACCTCTCATTAATGGGTGCAACAACAGGTAGAGTTTCCAGGTTTTGCACCTGAATGGAAATTCACACCATAGCTATCAAAGAAAAAGAGAGATGTCAATGCCTATTAGAGGAACTCTCATATTTATTCATATTTATTGAATCTAGCTCTGCAGTTGTGCAATTGGATATGAATGTATACTGAGCCTATGCACAGGCATTCCTTGTCATTACAACGTGATAAATGCCCGCTTCTTATTAGCAATTTTCTCATTTGAGTCAATTTTTTCTTTTAGGGTGCTGCTGTCTATTTATGCTGCAAACATTTTTCATGCATGAATGAACATTTTTTATAACATAAAATAATATTTAACTTATATTGCTTGTGATTTGTTAGCTATAGTAATTCCCATCCTCTTAGATAAGTTTTGTTTGGATCAGTAGTCATATCTGAATGCTGAATACTATGTAAAAATTCTATTGTACTGGTTGAATTCCTCAATGAAACGAGTCAATTAATTCTTGCTGAGAAATAATGCCAGTAGTTACTGTCCATCCACTGCTGATGCCTGATTGCAGTGAACAGTAAAATTATGTTATTATGTTGCCTGGAAATGCTTAGCAATGTAGAGAGCCATTCATCAGTCAGATCATTGGACCTATCTGGGTTACAACATAGGACTACCCAAAAAATTGCTTGCATCAAATGATATGGATCTATTGATATACTCACTGATATATCATAGAGATTTTGTCAGTCTTTCTTCCTCAAAGATGTGTATGTTTCCATCATGCTATTTCCAATTTCCTATGCTCTCCTTTTTCATTTCTTACGGTGCTTCTTAACAGCCTGATAGAGAGGATGAGATCACAAGGATTGAAAATGCAGGAGGAAAGTGATAAACTGGTATGGGCCTCGAGTGTTGGGAGTCCTTGCCATGTCCAGATCCTTAGGTTTATATTCTTTTCCTCTTTGCTTTATGCTTTTGCTTTTGGTCATTCAATTGTTGCAATGTATCCTTCCAATTTTCTTATGTGAACTTCACCCACTAATAGCTGAGCAAACCTGCTAATCTGTCACTTCATCTACAGATATAACAATCTTGGTTGCTGTTTTGTCAGAAGATTTGTAATTTTCATAGTTTAATCGAGTCACCATAAATTGTAAATGGTCAGACTGTGGACAACATTCCTGGTAGCTTGCCAAGCTGCTGTGATCAGCTGCAGTCGATTTACACTCGTTATTGCAATTTTAGTGGGCTGGTCCCTGACAAAGCCAGCCATCCCTATTAAGCAATATTAGTTTTGCTCCAAGGGGCATGAACTGATTTATAGTAGGCTAGGCCAAGTAATGAACTTCATGAAACAGTGTTTCAATTTAGATGGAGAATTTTATCAACTTCAAATGCATTCATTAATTTGGTGGACTGGAGTGTCTGTATCCTTGTATGTGATGATCTTATGTGGGTCCTTTCTACTGCCCGACGTCCATTTCATCAGATGGCGATTTACTAACGATAAATATATCTATATTCTTATCTTAGAAGTCTCTCCTAGATAATTTACAGAAAAAAGAAATTTCTGAATTTCAGGTGATCGGTACATGAGACCATACATCATTCCAGTACCAGAAGTTAGTTTTATGCCTCGAAGTGAAGATGATGAGTGCTTGATATTAGCAAGTGATGGACTTTGGGATGTGATGTCCTGCGAAGAGGCTGGAGCTTTGGCTTGTCGTCTTTTAAGGAGGCACCGCCGAAATGGTATGGTTGACCAAGCATTGCCATCTCCTGCTCAGGCTGTGGCTGATCATCTTGCCAGGGCGGCTTATCGAATAACAGTTCTGATAACATCTCTGTCATTGTAGTGGACTTGAAAGCCAGGAGCAGACGTAGGCTGAGACAGTGAGAAGAAGCTTTTCAGAAGTTAAGGCTCGCAACATCTTTTCCAGCTTGTCCAGGAGCTGTCTGGTCCAAGAATCACGCGGTTTAGTTCCAGAATTCAGCAAGCCAGATTCCTTTCAGGAAGGCCATGCAGTTTTTGGATTAATTGCTTTTGGTTGGAATGATAACATTGTTTCACAGGGATGGCAGCCATCTCAAGGATGTGAATCCATGCTCATCCATTCCTGATGCTTTACATTCTCAGGAAAAAGCAGAGGAGAATTCTGGTTGCTGCTTGCCTCTCCTGACACTGACCCATAGAAATATGAGAGTTTGGTTGTTGTCACCAAGAGGATGCTCTTCCATTGACAATGGAGTGGTGATGACTTGGAGTGTATGAATAATGACACCTGATTCACCTCTTGCCACCATGCAGCCTCCTAACCATTCTGCTGTGAAACATGCAGAGCTTTTCAATGGAACAATTTTTTTGATCTGTGGTTGTTCATATTGGTTACCACACAAAGCTGATGTCTTACTGAAATTTCAAAGAGATTGGTTGATCTCATCATGCCTTGAAACCTGGAAGATACATGACATGGCAACTAGAGAAGAGCTGTTTTATAACATGCACCATAGATAAATGTCTGTAATACTTCTTTTCTGATTCGCGGGCAATGAAGTTCCTTTAGAAGTCTACAAGGTTGCAGCCACCCAAATTCTACTCACTGCCTGGAGAAGGTGCAATCAAAACGTCTGTCGATGGAGACAGGTGTTCAGCCTAAGTAATTGTCTATGTTTAAAGATGATACCTAGTAACTATCAATGTTTCAATTTGGGGATGCCTTGTGAATTTACTCTGGTTGATGTCTGATTTTGCTTGGTTGTCTTGGAGAAGTGCTCCATGCAATGTGGTACTTTGTGCTATATATATTTAACTAAAGAATAGTTCTACTAATCCAACATAAAAAACAATATGTTGATCCAAAAAGAAAAGAAGTTCATGAGGATGTGAGCTTAGATGGTAAAAGATGCCACCTGAAGCTTTCAATGTCAAATGAATCAGCTTTAGACAATGATCAGATGAGGCCTTTAGTTTTGTATTGCTTTCTGCAGAACAGGTCAAATTTTGGCTTCAGCTCTTCTGCTAAATTAAAATGCTCATCAGATGACATTTGAGGACTTGAAGTGTCCTAAAGTATTTTTTTAATAATAATTTTAACTTGATATTTTTTTATTCATAGTTAAATTTGATTAGAAGCCTTATCTGTGGTTATTTTATTTTCTTAAAATTTCTAAAATACTGGATTCTTTTTTTAAGAATAATTAATCAGTAGGATTCTTTTTTGATGGTAGTGTTTCATAGAGAGTTATGTTGGACGATTGCATTGAATTGTCTCTCAAAAGTTGTAAAATTTTTCAAAAAATAAAGATCACAAAACTACAGCACTATCATATTTTTATCTTACATCATGATTTGTCTACAATTTTTTTTTTTTCTAGATACGTCCCCAAACCCGTTATCGCCGTTGCTCTTACGGGTTTACCACGAACATCGCATCACGATTACCGTGCGAGTTTTGATCCAATCACGGCCTCTCGGACGGTCCGAACGCGTGCATCGCTAGAACCCCCAAATCCTCGCTTCCCTCCTCATCCGCTTCTCGGGGCTGGGAGGAAAACGAAGTGAAGAGAGAAGGTAGAGAACTGAAAGGGCGATGGGTCGTGCCCTTCTCTCCCACCTACTCCTCCTCTCCAACCAAAAATCCCCTCGCCTCTGCTCTTCGATCATGTCCGTAGCCCAAAAATCTCTCTTCTTTGTCAATGCTACGATTACCTTCTGTGCTCACTCCTCTTCTTTGTCTAAAACCATCTATTCTCTTCTTAACAACAACAGTTGCCACGGTCGCAACCAGTCGACCCGCTTTATACGAGCCGGAGAAGCCACCTTGCCTCGTCTCCCTCTCCGCGCCGGCACCAATTTCCGATGCAACTGCACCGTTTCGGCGCCCGAAGCCGAGGGCTCAGTGACCGCATCCAGCCCTGTGAAGTAAGCTCGCCAAGCTTTTCTTCTTTGTTTTCCGTCGTATAAGAGGTTCTTGATAGAACCGTACAATAAAGAACTTCACCCTTCCTTTTATTTCGCATGATTGGAATGCTGCTATGAGTATATTCGTCAAAGAATTTAAGTTTGTGTGCTTGGTTTGCACTGGCTGCATAGAGATCCTGTTTCTAGATTGTGTTTATATTCGCTGAGCAATCAATGTGGGATTCTTGGAATTTCCTTTGAAGTTTAGATATATGAAAGGAGGGGTCTTGTGTCTGCGCGAACAAGTCTTATTAGTGCTTGCTGATCAGGGAACATCACTCCCGTGAGAGGAAAAAGAAATGGGCAGTGAGATAAACTTGACTGACTAGTAGGTGTAGGTGCAAAACAAACCACATTGTGCGCGCATGTTGTTTGTCTCTTTGCCTGAGAAAACCGTCTATCTCTTGTGCTTTAGAGCCCAGACAGATAAATTGTGTTCATTCTAGCTCCTCATTTAAATTTTGCACTTGTCATCTTGGCGGTCCCTTAATATTACTTCTTGCTATCTATTTTGTGTTCTTGTCACGTTACTGGTTGAATATTCTGTTTCATCTTATTTGTTGCTTGATATTTCATTTATTGGACACTATCCTAAAGGAATTTCTCTTACTGCACATTGTATAATATTTGAATGGCTGTTTTTTCTATTAACTGCATTCATATTTTTCAATATTCAACTTTCAGGAAAAGAGTTGTTTCTGGGGTCCAACCAACAGGATCAATACACCTTGGGAATTACCTTGGTGCCATCAAAAATTGGATTTCACTTCAGGTCATTTGGCTTTTTTCGGTTGTATAGTCACATATCACAATTTTGCAAGTAATTAATGATTGTCATACAGAATTGATTAAACTGGGGTGTGCCTTTGTTCTTTTCTTTCTTGATACCTCTTCTATTAGGTTTATAATCTTTATGCTGTCCTCATAATTTCTCAGTGCCAAGGCTTGATAACTTGCCTTCTCCTTTTCATTTACCTTTTTAATCTCATGTAACATACTTTCACATATCACTTATGGAACCTACTTGAAACATGAATATGATTATTTAACATGTATAAGTGTGTGCGTGGATGAGTGAGTCTATGATTAGTCTGTGTGCTGCTCAACATACTGGCAAATTATTACTGTATAATGTAGCAATAGAAAGTCCTACTCATTCAAGGTTGAAGTAAGAATGGGAGAGCATGCAATAGTTTCAAGGTCAATCTTCAATGTTAAATGTATTCCATCATTTCTGTAGTGTGCTTAAATTTCTTGTAAAGAATGATGTTTTAAATCTTTTCATTCCTTTATGGAAGAAGAAGAATCAATGTTTTTCATCATCATCATCAGCAACAGCAACAGCAGAAGCATTAGCGTTGTTATTATTTTGCATCTTTATGTTCTGATACGTTCATCATCTTGATCTTTTCTTTCTTTCATTCTTTTCTTTTTACAGGATACCTATGAAACACTTTTCTTCATTGTAGACCTACATGCGGTAAATCTACTTGTCCCCTTTACCTTTTTTATCATCAAATGAATGAACAACCAGCAATGCTCTCCTTGAAGGCCAATTGTTTTAGTTTTAGTTGCAGTTACCACCTGCCTTTCATATATCTCAACTCAACTCAACTCATCTAAGCCTTTTCCCAACCTGCCTTTCATATATATTATATATAAATTTTTGTGCGTTCTCCAATTTTGTTTTGGTGGTGTATAAAAGCTCCTTATATGTCAAGTCCTAATCGTGGTATAGCCACATCCAACGAGTTGTATGGTCCCTAGGTGCAAGTGGGGTGCCTAGGTAGGTGCCCACAGGTCAAGGTGACCCAAAAATAATACATTTAAAGAAAATTAGGAGAAACATGAAAAATAGTAGTAATCGAAAAAACGATACATTAAATATCAAACAATATGAGGTGAGTCAATGGGAAATAACAACCTGGAAACATTTATACTGATTCACATTGATGCAAAATGTTAAAGCAGGTGACTGGGCGGCTGATAGGTGGCCCTGCTGTGGCAGGTGCCTAGGTTGCCAAGATGACAGTTTTTTGAAAGATAGAGTTGATCATTGAAGTCTCTTCAAATTCAGCTGTTCTTTTTCTTCTTTTATGTTAAGTGTCGGTCTGCTACACATGATATTAATTCAGCTTGTTGCATGCATAACTCTCTTAAATATTGTCGATTTTCATGTTTTTTAACATTCTGAATTTGTAATATACAGATCACTTTACCGTATGATGCCTCAGAGCTTTCGAAAGCCACAAAGAAGACAGCTGCAATATATTTGGCATGTGGTGTGGACACATCAAAGGTTAAAGCTATGATACTTTCTCTCTTCTTTACGTTGCCTATATCTTTTAAAACTCATCTTGCTAGCATGAGACTAAAGAAGTGTATCCACATATGCAGGCTTCTGTGTTTGTGCAGTCTCATGTTCGAGCCCATGTGGAGCTAATGTGGCTGCTGAGTTCTGTCACGCCAATTGGTTGGCTGAACAGGATGATCCAGTTCAAAGAAAAATCACGCAAGGCGGTGCGTTGCTGCTGTATGACAGCTTCATCACCATTACTTTTTTCTTTTCATGCTTGCTTATTCATTGATTAATGAATATGTTCTTTATTATTATTGATTGTTCTATGCTGTTATTAGTCAAATTATAACTTGATATTGTATCTTCATTGTGCAAATCTTGCTTGAACAAGTGATGCGTTAGCTACTCTTTGGAGTATGGTATGCTGTACCTGTGCATACCATGGTATGCTGTACCTGTGCATACCATCCCCTACTGGGCATGCTGTACCATACCAGTTTCAGTATGCTAAATTGACTTGCGTATTGGACATTACCGACACTGAACTAGTGTGGTACCGGTATGGGGGCCGGCACTACAACTACAAACCTTGTTTTGGAGCATCTAACACAAAGAAAGTTATGGCCTGCTATTATTATGGAACTCCAGTCCAAGATAGGCAGGCTTGATGTGTCATTCTTTGGGACCCATTTTATGGACTATATAGTCTAGGTCTTATTTCACTATTGGCAGACAACTTAGGTGGGTCAGGCAACTACCGTGCATTCAAGGTCTGTCTATTCTTATGCTTTTATCTACTTGCAAGTGTTATGACTTCGAGTTTGATATAAGTTATCTTAATTAAAAGACCTGTTTAGGAAATTGCTTAAGTTTAATTGGAGTTGTATCTGAAAAGACTTTCCTTTTCTGTTTTGGTGCTTTTATTAAGGGTAGAGAGGAGTATTGTAATTTTAAGGATAGAACTAATATATTTGCATCTTTCTACCCTAGTTGTCTAGTACTTTCTCCGTTGGTGTTTTTGTGTTTACCACAAAATATGAATATGATAGTTTATACTCATTATTTTCTTTTGGTATCGGTATTGGATATTCTCATTGTTTAGAAAAAGTTGAATAATGTCATTATTGATGTGCTAGCACATTATCCATGTCATCCCCCCCCCCCCCCCCCCCAAGAGCCAGGGGGCTTTTCTTAGATCATACACTCTCTATCCTCTCCTGGCCCCTTGAACCTTGACCACATATGCTTGTTGATGCTCTTTGACCTTGATTCTAGGAGCTTACTAATGCATTCTATGAGAGTTGTTCTAATGCAGCCCAGAGAGGGAAAAGAAAAGAAATTCAAGTCAAAATATGAAACCTTAAAATAAGCCTCCTTAGGACTTCTAGATTAGGATTGATCTATACTCTAAACTCTAGTTCTAATAGTTTTCTTTTTTGCTTTTTGATTAGGACTTGAATAAAGACCGACCTATACTATATAAACAAGCCCTAGTTGTATTCTATTATCATTGAATAATTATTAATACAGCTTGAAGTTCTCATCAAACTATTGCTTGGAGTAATTTCTTGCTTATGGTATGGAATGACAATTCTATAAGAAGCTACTATTGCAATATTGGAAACTTTGAGCATTTCTTGGAGTGCTGGAGGTGTGAAACCAACAATCTTCAAAGAGTTGGCATGAAGTTAGCAGTTATCTCTTCTTGTGCAACCTTGCTTGCATAATAGAGGCTCAAAAGCTTATATATTTTATGGGTGTCCTTGGTATTACATATTTATCTCCTCAATTGACTTGGTTGTTGCTATCATGTCCCAATCAACTTTTTGCCTTACTCATGTCTCAACCAATGTAGTTACTTCTATTATTTTAAGCTAGTGATTGGGTTTGATGGTGGTGGGGAGGGGAGATGGAGGTGGTGGGGGGAGACATGGGTATTGGCGGAGGGAGTGAGGATAGTGAAAATTGCAGAGGAAGAGGGGGTGGTTTTGCTGGGGAGTTGGGGGAGACATTGGAGGGAAGACGGCATGAAACTGAGAGGCTGTGGAATGGGTCAGAAGGGCGGGGCTGCAGACTAAAGATGTGAATGGGCCAACCCCCAGCCCAATTTTATGCTGGTTGGGCAGGTTATTGGGCCACCCCAATAGAAAATTTAAGATAGCCTCAGCCCTGGCGTAGCATGGTCCATTTGTGTCCAAACTGCAGGGAATGCCACTTTCAAATAGGTGCATGGTGCAGGGGGATGTTGCTATTGAAGCGGATAAAGGGGAGTGGATGATTGTAGGATCTGAGAAAAGGTGGTATTCTGCCATAATCTCAGAAAATAGAAGGGAGGGTCTATGAAGTGGAACCAATATGCTTTAATTTTATTATCTATGATGCAAGGGGTAAAACCCATCTCTTATAAGGACAATTGGAGTCCCTCTTTACATGTGCATGCATACACATGCATGTTTGTCTATACATTGGTAATTACTTCAGTGTTCATTGGAAGTATATGGTTTATGGCGAAGAATATGAGATTTTGTTAACAATTTCAGATACCTATTATGTATAAACATAGGTAGGGTTGCATGAGATGGATGGATGTTGTATTTATTAGGTTTGTGACTGATCATGAATGGAACTGGTAGCAAGCATCAGTAGATTTGGAGACACCTATCAACAAGCGGACTGGTGGAAGAATATATGCAATACTAGTCTTTCAAAAGCTTCTTTGAGTTGCATTGACATTTCTAGGTTGAGATTTCAGCACAACAGTCTCACAAAGTTAAAAACTCTGTTAGATTGACTGATAGAACTGTCATAAGTTGGTGTAAGCAAAGGGATGGAAAACATAACTGCAGTGACATGTCTAGTGCAGACATGATCTCTACTCGCCTTGTAATTTCAGTGTAGAAGCAAAGCGAAAAAGTGATGCATATTTCTCCTACCTTTAACAAAGAATAACTTGGAGTAGATGGTACATATAGGGAAGCCCATGAATGATGAGTGAGCTGATGGTCAGGAAGCCAAAGCTTACTCTTCATTTAAGGTCAAAGTCTTGGAGCTTCATAAACAATGATTATAATGGTATCTAAGAAGCCCAGAGACTAGGAATGAGGTTGCATGCTCTATACATAAGCTCTGTATGGTGGCATGTTTTGCAATGCTAGTTTAGATAGAGATGTAGTGAGAAATTGCAGTAAAAGAGTTGGTGAACAAACTAAGGTTGAAAATTGATGTGCATCCATTTTTAAACAAGTTTCCTTGTTTAGTTTTTACAGGAGATAATTTGAAAAGAATGATATGACTTAGCTCCTGTAGGTCATGCCACCTTCCATTGAAGATTGTTATTATATCATTTGTGATATGAGACATCTTATCTCTTAATTTATTTCTTTGTTTTGAAGAAAAAGCTGCATCTTTTGTTCCTTTTATTTTGAAACTTTCACATAGGACTGGGCATATTGGAAGTGATCCTCCTGATGTCTAAACTTATGATGCAACATCTAAATTAGGTCATTTTAAATATGCTGCTTTGTCAGATGCAGGAAGAACTTAGGATTTGCATCTTCTAATGCATAATAATTAATTTTTGATTTTTGCATGCTTTTAGGGTGATGAAAATGTGGGAGTTGCGCTTCTGACGTATCCTGTTCTAATGGCTTCAGATATACTTTTGTATCAGGTAAAATGAATTGGACATTCCATGTTGACTTGAACTTGATAGTCAATATAATCTGAAACAAGAACTAATTGTCTGGTCCTTGAAACGTAGTGCTCTTGGGTGAGTTGAATATCAATATTTTAATCCTTTTCAAACTTCATAATGGATTCAAATCAAACTTATGTGCATAACCTATCGTGTAATTGTTACTAACAAACATGATGATGATTATATTTTGTGGCTATGCAGTCTGATTTTGTACCCGTTGGTGAGGATCAGAAACAGCATTTGGAGCTGACTCGTGAACTGGCTGAGCGAGTCAATTTTCTATATGGGGGAAGGAAGTGGAAAAAAATGGGAGGGTAGGAAGACTTTGTTTTCACTTTCAAATATCTGAGAGTTCAGGTTACAATTATTTCTTCCTTGCACCATCAGTCTTAAAGTTTATATTCTGGTTGCAGGAAAGGCGGTGCACTTCTTAAGGTGATTTTTTCCCCTCGTTGAATATTTTGAAGAATGGGATCAAATCAATATCATTTTTCCTTGATAACATTCTTTCTTTTAGGCTCCTGAAGCCCTTATTCCACCTGCAGGGGCTCGAGTGATGTCCCTAACAGATGGTCTTTCCAAGGTATGTGCAATTTTTGTTCTGATTAAACGTCAAGAATCTTCTACAATATTATGTGGAAGTATAATGTGGTGAGATAACTGTTTTGATAATATGGGGTCTCCTTGACCATAACCACTAAGCTTATCCCATCTTTGTGGGGATCAAACTTATTGGTTGAAATATGGTGATTGAAGAACCAATTTAGTATATCATTTCTCTTCATTATTATGGTATACTGCCTGTTTTCTTGCATCTATGGACCTTTTTTTTCGTTGTGGTTGTAGATGTCGAAGTCTGCACCTTCAGATCAGTCTCGGATTAATCTCCTTGATCCAAAAGAAGTGAGTAGGAGTTTCATTTATTATAGGCTGATATAAGTAGGTCTCATTTAATCCTAGTTGCCATGCTTCGTCATGTTGGATGTTGTTGTTTCTATATTTGCTTATTTATGAGTAAAAAAATTCCTATCAGCAAAGCCATGCATCTGTAAACTCAGAAGAATGAAAGAACATATAAACAATATGTTAGTAATATGTCATACTACTTTCATACCAACATGCTTATTATGAATTTAAAAAAATTCCTGTCTGCAAAGTGATGAATCTGTAAATTCACAAGAATGAAAGAACATGTAAACAATATGTCAATAATATGTCACACTGCTTGTCATACCAACATGCTTGCTAGAATATTACTGCTAATATGGTATATGCACTTGGATATTGCTTCAACGTCCAAAAAACCTCTTAGACAAGGATTAAGGGTTTTGTGTTTATCATTGCTGCATTTTAATTTTCTTTGCCACCATTATGTTAGTATATTGACACCAGGGCAATTTTCTGAAAGTATATGAACGATCTATAGATGTTGGAGTGATTGGTTTAGATTTTACTTGTATATTTTTATTAGTACTTTTTATTGCACTACTGTAATGACATGTCATTTCACAGACTATTGAAACTGAAGATGACAGGTGTTTATTGATGAACTATGATGCCCATCTTAGCATAAATTCTTTCTTGCTGTTCTTCATAAATCTTCTCATTTATTCCTTTTTCTGCTACTTAATTTTGTTTTTTTTTTCCATTGATGATATTTAGGTAATTGCAAACAAGATCAAGCGCTGCAAAACTGACTCATTTCCTGGGTTTGTAACATGAAATCTCTGCTCATTTTTTATCGTATCCTACATGTTATTTCTCCATATGATTCAATATTTAGGTTGAATCACTTTTTTCTTTGTACGATGCAAGCTAAGATACTGATCATCTCTCTATTACCCTCTGGCATGGTCATGAACTGATGCACTCTGTTCATAAACATCCAGTTTTCCTGTAGTCATGTGTTTGTGCATGCCATATATGGTAGTCATGTTCGTTCATAGCTCAACTGTCAAGTTTATCCTCTCTCCTAGTTGAACAGCTTTTTTTGCTGACAAGGTGCACACTCCTTGGACAACGGCTAAGAAGAAAACTGATTCAGGTGTGATGATTCAATATAGGTAAAGAACATAAAGATTTGTTAGCTTGAATTCCTAAGGTTAATTGAAGCATTTCACCTTGCAAATTTCTTAAAAAAGGAAATTCTGAAAGTTCATGCTGGAAATGATTTCGAACTTGTAAACCTAGTATTCACTGTGTCAAGGACATGCAAATTAGCAAACAAAATGGGTTGTAGAAGGTGGAACATAAATTGCAAGGAAACATGGATATTATTTTGTTGCCGTAGAAGTGGTTTTGATCAAATTTACCCTTTCCATCATCTTGATATTGCTTCATTTCCTTTTTAAAAAAACTTTAATATTTGATACTTCTCATGGAGTCAACTGAAACCTCTTTTGTGAGATGGTGATGATTGAAGAAAGTCATTAAGTGGTAGAATGTGTCCATTCCTTAGGATAGAGAGGAGGGTTTGGGTATTTGAGAGAGTAAAGAGTCCAATTTATAGTGTTGTCAAGGAAATGGTATGTAACTACTGTGGCATATGGATTTTGTCATGTATGGAACTTAATGGTAAGGATTATGTCTCTGGAAAATGTTTGGCTTAGGAGATGGGGAGTGTTTACTGGGGCAATATAAAAAGTGATGTTGGGTACAGGGTGGAAAGTGGGGCCAATGTCTGTTCTTGAAGTTAACAAGCTCTGAGTATGCTCTTTTGGGTTCAGAAAGTTTTATTAACCAATTCCATTGGCAATGACTGCTTGGTTGCCTTTTGCTTGGAGCATGGATTGGGTAGAATAAGGGGCATCTTAGTTTCACAGGAACCTTTTGAAGGTCAAGACTAGGGGTGCAAAGACTTCTTTAGGGTCCTTGATGTGCTTTCCTTGGAGATATAGGTGCTGATATAGGGTTGAGTGTTGTCTGGTGATAAGTTGTTTACTTGTTTTTATCTTGCTTTAGGCTACTTATGATTCACTCCTGTTTCTAAATGAGTAATTTTTTCTGAGTGTCTGGGATCTTTTAGGATCATCAAATTTTCTCCTCAATTTCTTTCCTGGCTTGTGTTTGAGGGACAGTGTCCTTGACTCCTTGTAAATGATCTTGTACAAAATCTGTGTTCTTGTTTGGTTAGTTGATTTATCTCTTGTTATAGGTGTATGAAGACTGCAGACCATATATTCCTTAATTGCTGCCATTACGCCTGCATTTGTAAACCAGTTATCTTGTTTTGGGTGGTATTGATACTGGCCTTCTCTTGATTGCTGATTTCTTACACCCATTACAATAGTTAGTAGGTCTCTATTTGAAAGGCAGTTTGTCCTTCCATTCCTTAGGCTATTTGAATGGAGAGGAATTCTTATGGAATTTACATGAGATGCGCCACTAACAGTCACGTTGTTCTAGAAAGTTAAAAGCCAACATTGTATGAATAACTTGGGCTACCATTAAGTTGGTTGTGGTTTTTGTGGTTTTATTTTGGTGGGGTGGGGGCACACGTTCTTAGCTATAGTTGCTCCTTGTGATGCTCAGTTTCCACTTTGAGATTAATTCTCTAGCGGTGATTGCAGAAGAAGGGAATAATGTCATCTATCTAATGAGGTTTTCTATTTCTTGATGTTGACTGTGGTGAGAGAGATTGTTAATACTTTCATCCTTTGCATTTGCAGTTTCACTTATTGCACTTGTAGAACCATCGTTTCCTCCTTTTCATGAGTAGAATTTCTTTAGCTGGAAAGTAAGGAAAAAGAATGGATTCTTTTGGCTCTTCAATTTTTGCTTCCACCACCAGTTTTGCTTTTAGTTTAAAACAACAATTATTTTCACAAAGAGAAAATTATGTTAAACGTGCATTCTGCTATAGGTGCAAGGGGCCAGATACTTGATTATCATAAACACGACAGAGATGTGGGATGTTTTACTTAGGGGATTTGTATGAGTCAGATTAACATCATCTTTTCTATGCTGGATTCTTTTCTATCATATGGCATCCTGAGGAATGTGAGCACTTACTAATGAAAAACCTGACCTATTATCCATTAACTGCTGGTTTTGAGATTGAAAAATTGAGCAAGGGAACTGCACCAGGTTGGTTGCCAATATCGTTCTGTTTTTGACAATTGTTGCTGCGAGGCACATGCTACTTTTTAAGAACTTGTTCATAAAACATTCCTCATAGAGTTGAGCATCAAATATTTGGAATTACAAGTGGCCTACCATTTTATAAAACAAGCATTCATGAAATGCACCAATCTATCTGAAGGCACCTTTTTTGTATTTTAATCGTAGCCATAACCTCTGAGCTATATATCGTTTGTATTTTCAATTTGTAACGTGCATGAGAGTGCAATGCTTGTATCTGTTATTGGCCATATACACGGGAAGGAGTACAATTCTGTTGACATCTTATTGTCCAGCTAAAGTGATGAGCATATGCAAATACAGACGTTCTCTGATACAGGTTTTGAGAATAGATGTGATTTTATATGTTATTCTCAAATCTGCCAATGCTCCATTAACATGTGTTTTCTGATATTCTTATACACGCACATTTTTGTTTGTCTTATTCTTTTTATTGAAATTGAAGACTTCTATTTCTTTTCATGGGGCCTTTCAAAGTTCAGCTTGGAATTTGACAATCCTGAAAGACCTGAGTGCAACAACCTTCTTTCAATTTACCAGCTTATCACTGGGAGGACAAAAGAGGTAATAGCTTTTGCAACAGCATTTTTGACAAAAAGGTTCCATGCTTTGCTCATTCAATATCCATTCATCCTGATTTCACTGCATGTTGGTGCTTGTCAACCTTACAGTCAGTCTCTTTCTCTCTCCAATATAGATGCATATGTGTGCGTGCGCAACGTGTGCTTATGTGTTTTCTATGGTACCACCTGAAAACTCCATGATTTAGAACTGTTTTTATCTCCTTGATTGATTTTGAGAGAGAGAGAGAGAGAGAGAGAGAGAGAGAGAGATAATCACCTATATTTCCCATTTGCGTAGCATCAACATTTTCTCTAAATAAGTTAATCTATATTTGCATGTTTCTTTGTCACAGGAAGTTGCTCAGGAATGCCAAGACATGAACTGGGGTACATTCAAAGCAAATCTTACAGATGCTTTAATTGATCATCTGCACCCAATTCAGGTAATTCTTTGGATACAGCCGTAAAATTCAACCTGAACCTCCTTCAACAATTCTGTTATTCTGATTTTTGAGGAACTTCGTCTTCTTAATCATCTTGACCACCATTGCACTGGCTAACTACCATTTGAAAAGATACTTCCTGGAATTGACACACGTGCACTGGTACACAGGTGTTGATGAATGCAAATACCACAGGATCCGCGAGGGTCCTCGTCAACATACTAAGTTGGTTCATTAATTATTGAGAATTTAACCACGACATGCCGTTATATGCCTCTTTTTCAGGTGCGCTATGAGGAGATTACATCTGATCCAACGTATTTGGACCAAATGCTCTCTGAGGGAGCTAGAAAAGCTGCCGATATAGCAGAAACAACTCTTAATAATGTCTACCAGGCAATGGGATTCTTCCGGAGATAGTGTAATTGTTGAAAAAAGAATTCTTCCAGAACCTAAAGATGGAAAACAAGTTAATTTATTTTCCCATAAATTTGTTCAACGGAAAGCAAGCCTTGATTACCAGCAATTTCTTCCCCCTTATCTCTATATAAGTTCCTTGACCAATTCTTTGAGTTGAGAACAGTATTCATTGTCTCCGCGTTAGGTATTGCTTTGTGGCAACTCTTCTATTTGTCTTTGAGGTTCTATATTTATTTTCTTCTAATTATTGTATAATTTTAGTTTTTGATGATTATAATGATCAAAATGTTAGAAAGAATAAGTACTTTGTTACTGATAACATTATCTTCTGTGTGGCCTCAGATGTAATAAGTGATTTCTGTTATATTGATTTAGAAGGGTGTTCATCCGTTTATTCTTGGGGTAGCGAGGCACTTGTTTAGATGGCTTGGATGTTTAAGAAACTCACGTCCTTGTGTGTGGAGCATAGCTAGATATTCATGTACGTATCTAAGATTCAGTTGTTTCTAAATGATCTTTTCTCGTAAAAAGGAGAAAAAAAAGTTCCTAGATGCTCTGCATGATTGATACATGCTCTGCACATAGCACTGGAACACATACTTTACCAACCAACAAACATATCCATATCGCTTGAGTCCTGAATCATTGTCTTGGGACATTTAAACCAAATAAAATAGTCATATTTAACCGTGTCATATGAGCACTGATCTAACCGAGGGAAAACATGTCATATTATCATGACTTGCATGAGGTAAGGCAGTGGTCAGATGGTCAAACCTTGCGGGGCAAGGACTGCACCTAAATTTGGACCCAGGTATGACATCAGTGTTTTGTTTAAAAGAAAATTTTAAAGCTAAAGAAATGCTATGGAATTACAGCATGAAAATTTGACTGGGGAGAAATAACCTAAAATCGTTGATGGTCAAATAGGTACAGTATTTCTGTGCTAACTTGGATAATAGTGCAGCCAAAGAAATAGGTGAAAGTGTAAAGATGGAATACTAATGTTACAAGATTTATGACAAAAAGGCTATGAGTTGCACTGAAATAAATAACGCCAACAGAAACCTAAAAAAGGCCCTCTAATCACATCCATCGGGAAATAAGAATCTAAAATGGCAGCAGACTTGTGGAAGACCTGAATAAATGAAAAACTCTAGCAGGGATCACTCTAGATAAGAAATTTGATCCTTAACGGTGCATGTCACAAGGGGGAAAAGAAAGAAAGGAAAACCAAAAAAGATGGGAAAATATTTTTATTATTGTTGTTTTATATTAAAAGCATTAGATTGATATTGTACACACTAGCAGCTGATTCTTGATCATGACTTTCCAAATGCTTTCCAAATGCCAAGGACAAGCCACGAAAGAAGCGGGGCAAAAACAACTACCAAAAAACTATGGCCTTAAAAATTGAATTCATTCATTAAGGTTCTGAGTTGAGAATTCAACCAATAATGGCAGAATATCTTTTGTAATCCCCTCTAAAGTGCTGCAGGATACTAAACAAAATTACAATCTAGTAGTCCGTGTTGAACTTGAAGGCTAGCACAACAGCTAGGATGACCAAGCACCAAGCTAATTTGCTGCTATCTAGCAATTCCAGTATCTGAACCAGCAGTTTCACACGAAGCTTCCTCCAGCATCTCTAGAAATCCTTTCCGTGATGTCTTTGGGAAGACAGAAGCATCAAAATGTAGTCCATTCATAAACAGCCTCAAACTTGGTCCAAAGCTCTTCTTCAGTGTAGCTTCTCCGGGGCTGTTTTCTGTCCATATTCTGCTCTGAGAGTCCAACATAGGAGTCCCAAGCAAAAGAACATTGTTTACAGGAGTTGTTGGAAGTGGCTTTTCATCTGATGGTTCCATCAAAACATAAGTCGTTGGGGGTGACAAAAACCAGTCAAGCTCATCAACTTCCTTTCTTTGTCTTATAACTTTTAAGAGCAGGCTGCAATCCAAAGAGTTCTTGGTACCTTGATGCTAAAGGGTCTGAAACTTCTTCACTGGCAAGGTCATCAGCAGTTTTGGAATCATTGCCGTCTTGAGTTGGTATCTCAGCCAGCCGAAAGGGCTCAGAGATTAGATCAAGCAAGGCACAAGACAACTCTTTGGCGGTGATGTCTTCAAAAATGGAGTTCATATGCAGGAGTCTCTCCTGCTCTTGTAATTTGAAAATTTTCAGAGAATATTTCAAGGAACTGCTTTGTTTCAATAACGGTAAGCTTTGGAGCATTACTTGGGGCCTGCTTTAACTCATCTTTCCCTCAGGTTACCGCAAGCACTGTTAGTATTAGATAGTAATGGAGGCAATTCATTATGGTTATTGATGTAGCCAATGGCGTCACGTAAGCGCTAAGGACAGGGCTAACTGACGGCAAAAATCAAGACGGCCCCGTTCTTCAAGGCGGCCTCGGCGGCCCGTTTCTCTAAGGCAGCCATTGCCGGCCCTATTTCTCCAAGGCGACCTCAGCGGCCCCTCCTCTCCAAAGCTGCCCTGCTCTTCAGCAGTCCACGCTTCTCCCAAGTGGCCCTCGGCAGCCCGTCCTCTCCGAAATGCCCACGTGGCTCCCACGTGAGCCATGCACACCAACCATATGACCCACGCGCCCGATGGGACCAGGCCCACCAACCATCTGACCCACGCACTCGGTGGAACCAGGCCCACCAACCATCTGACCCACATGCCCGATGGGACCAGGCCTACCAACCGTCTCCGAACTCATGTAATCACCATGAGTTTGGCAGACATTCTTCTCCATGGAATCATGGAGAATCCCACGTGGCTGATCCTCAATGGAACCAAGGGTCCTTAAAAGGGTAAGAGGGATCCTGAGCAAGGTAAGACACACTAAACACATTCAAAGCACTCAGAGAACAACCCAATCTCTGAGCATTTTCTTTACGAGCTTTCTTAAGCTTACGGCTATGACTCCGGTTGCTGACTTGCCCATCGGAGGGTCCCCGCCAAAGCAACCTCCAGCCCTGGGACCTTTTGCAGGTCTCTCTTCGAGGGAGAGCTTCATCAACAACTTTACGGAGCCCTCGGCGTTTGTTACCAGTGACCGGGCATCATCATATTGGTGCGCCAGGTAGGGGAAGAAGAGTAGAGCTCTGTAACACCTAGCTACAAACTTTTTTTTCTCTACGTTGACAATGGCGGTGGCGCGTGCTTGGGAGGCCTCCATCAGCCACGCTGGGTGGCATCTTCAATCGACGGAGCGGCAAGAGATTAACCCTCCCGCTGCTAATCCTCCGGCTACTCCCGCGCCGCCAACCGCGGCCGCTCAAGATGAGCAATTGGTCGCACTCACTTGCCAGGTCCAGACTCTAACTGCGACGGTTCACGGACTGCAGGAGCAGCAATCTATAGCCACCCAACACCAGCCAAGGCCTCCTATATCGCCTGCGGCAGATGCACCAGCCAGCCAGCAATCCTCTCGGAGGAGACCTCCTCAGCGAGAGACCCGCCACCGTCGTGTCTCATCCAGAGGATGCCATCGGGAGACCCTTAAGATCGATGGAAGACTATGGCCTCTTGCTACCAAGCCAAAAGGCCGAGAATGGTACACCATTACAAAGAAACAAGACACTACAAAAGCTAAGTCAAGTACTTGAACAAAATTTTTATTTTCATTGATGTTCAAAAGCGGTACAAAATCTGACTCGAGGTCAGTTACAAGCAAAAAGAAAAAGTACAGGAGAAGGCCTAGAGGCCTATGGCTCGGCGAGCCTCGGTTTACTGTCGGCGTCGTTCTTGTCCGACTCCTCGGCATCCGGGTCTCCGGGTTGGATGGCGCCGAGGTCGTCGATCCCAAAGATCCGAGCGACCTTCTCCTTGCAGTGCTCGAAGCCTTGGACGTAGGCATCGAGGCTGGCTTCCGTCACCTCTTGTTCGAACGCCGAGGAGCTTTTGAACTGCTCGACGGCGTTCTGAGACTGGGCCTCGGTGCGCTGGACTCGAGCCTCGGCATCGGCCCTCCGTACTTTGGCCTCCTGGGCGTCCAACTCTGCCGGGGCGGCCCTCTCCTCGGCTGCAAGGGCGTTGGCTTCTGTCGTCTCAGCCCGGTCCCCGATGTCCCCGAGTTTCTGAGTCAGCTCGTTGACCTTGCCTTCAGTCAACTCCAGCCTCGCCACAAGAACCGCCAGCTTGGCCTCAGTCGCCAAGTTCTGATTAAGCTCGACCACCGCCTTCCCCTCGGCCTCTTGGAACCGAGCCTTCCAATCGTTGCAGGCCGCATCGGCCGTGAGAAACTTGCCAGCCGTCTTTGTTTCTCGAGCCTGGGCCTCAGCCAACTTCCCGACCAGCTCATCGCACTGACCCCGACACCTGGCCAACAGCGCCTGAGCGTGCTCGATGGCATCATCGGTCTGGATCAAGGTGTCCCGAAGGGTGAGAACTTTGTTGGCCATCTGCAAAAGCCAAGGAGTTAATTGAAGCTCAGTTACAAGTGACAAAAAGAAGAATGAGGCGAGAAGAAGCTACTTGGAGCACCGACACGTACGTCGCATCGAGGATTCTAGCGATGGGCTCGCGATCGAGCTGCTCGCGAAAGCGCGGCAGGTGGATCCTCTTTAGCAGGTGCTCCGCCAGACGCCCACTATCCATAACCGAGAACCTCGGCGACCGTCATGGCTCCCGCCGAGGATCCCGACTAGGCGGTGAGCGCTGGATTGTCAGCTCCACCTCACCATCGTCCGCCAGCTCCTCTCCATCCCCGGCTTCCGAAGCTGCTGCCTCTGCCTCCAACTCGGGAGCAGCCGGGTGTCCGCCCTTGGCCCCCTAGTCAGCCGCCCCCGCCAGCTCTATGGGGACTGGAAGCTCGTCTCCGGCCTCCAAGTTGATGACCTCCGCCGGCTCGGCAAAAGCCGGAGGCCCGTCCACAGCCTCTTCTACCGGGGCCGATTGGCCCCTCCTCTCCGATCCTGCCTCGGCCATGATGGGGACATCCCCCTCCATTGGTGCCTCGGCCGGGACGCTCTCCAACGGCTCCTCCGTGGGAGCTGCCTCCATAGGAACTGCAGAGGCCTGGGTCAGCTTGCCCTGGGCCATCCGCCGAACTTTCTTGGCCGGCCTTACTATCTCGCCGACCTCCTCTCTCCTCTCCGAGCTGCTGCCTTCAATTGCTCGGCGAACAACTTCATTGCTGCACAAGAAACCAACAGTCAAAAAAGAGAAAACTAAATAGAAAGACGAAAAGAGCAAGATCTCGCGCTCACCAACTGCCGAGGCCAAACCGGCCTCATAAAGGTTGGCCTCGGCCAACAACTCCCTGCAGAGTGGAGTCTCAAAGGACATCAAGCGATCGAAGAGCTCTTGGTCCCTCTCGTCCATAGCGAAGTTTTTGTTGGGGCCGACATCGGGACTCCCCCAACTTATCCTCACCCCCTCTATATGGGCAAACAGGAAACATGATTTCCATCCCTTGACTTTAGAGGGAAGGTTAAGCGGTAGGGTTCTACAAGGTCTAGACGTAAAGATCCACCACCTGTCTTCACTATGGTGATGGAGTTTGTAAAAGGCCCGAAACAAAAAAAATTATGGCTTCCGAACCATGGAAAAAACAAAGAACGACAAAGGCGCAAATAATCCGAACCGAGTTCGGAGTCAGCTATGCCAGGATGAGCCCATACCTGTCTAGCAGGTTAAGGACGAAGGGATGGAAGGGAAGGCGGAGTCCACTCTTGAAGAACTCATCGTACAGGGCTACCCGACCGGGCTGGTCCGAGGTCACCCTGTCCTCGGGTCCAGGAGTAAACAGACGGATGAAACTGGGAATCCTATACCTAACCCTGAGGTCTTCTACCTCCTCAGGGGTCATGGCGAAGACCGTCCCATCTGACCCTGCCGAATCAGAAACGACAGCTGAAGGGAGGGTCGAACGAATCGGGGGTGGTGGAGCTGCCCTAGATGGAGCCACCCTAGGCGAAGGTGCCATGGGTGGAGACACTCGAGAAGGGGGCTGGACAGCCACCGTCGAAAGATCACGGATGGTGTTACCGCTAACCGACCGACGGCGACGTTAGACCAGAGGGACCTCATCCTCCTCTTCTTTCGAGGATGGAAGGGGACTTACCGCAGGCCTCTTGCCCTCCCTAATGGCACGACGGTCCATGAGCTAAAGAAGAAAACAAAGAAGATGATAAAAGGAGACTGACCTAGTGTCGAAAAGGAAGAGCAAAAGTTTCGAACTCTGAAAACTCAAGACTCTAGGAGGAAGATGACAAGAAGGACGATGAAAGCATAAAGGGTACGCTCGGACGAGTGAGGCGATTTTATACATAATTTTTGAATCGTCCCACCTGAGGCGCCGCCACGCGGCCATCCGCGATTGAAGACAACCTCCAACTGTCAATAAATCTGCCTAAGATATGGCGTCTCGATTCCACACAGGGAACGAGATCCGCGGCCAATGATAAGACATGGGGAGTGGTAGCTTAATGATGGCACCCGACTTTTCCATCTCTCAAGAGATATTCCCTCGACGCGCCCAAAATCGGCTTCACCTTTCATGCTTTTCCTTAAATACGGGAGGACTTCGAAGCGACATCGCCTTAAGAAGGTACGCCCCGCCCCCGACGATTAATAACACGCGAAATCGGCAATTATGATAAATTTTTGTGCTCCTTTCACTCAAGGGTTAGCGGACGCGTGGCCACTTAAGCTCAGGAGCAGAGGGCATCTGATGTGGCCAATGGCACCACGTAAGCGCTAACGGCAGGGCTAACTGACGGCAGAAATTAAGACGGCCAAGGCAGCCCTCGATGGCCCCATTTCTCCAAGGCGGCCCTCGACGGCTCCATTTCTTCAAGGCGACCTTAACAGCCCCTCCTTTTCAAAGCAACCCCGCTCTTCAGCGATCCACGCTTCTTTCAGATGGCCCGCCCTCTTCGAAATAGCCACGTGGCTCTCCACGTGAGCCGTGCACACCAATCACCTGACTCATGCGCCCAATGGGACCAGGCCCACTAACCACCTAACCCACGTACTCGATGGGACCAGGCCCACCAACCACCTGACCCACGTGCCCGATGGAATCAGGCCCACCAACCATCTGACCCACACGCCCGATGGGACCAGGCCCACCAACCATCTTCGAACTCATGTAATCACCATAAGTTTAGCAGACATTCTTCTCCATGGAATCCCACATAGCTGATCCCCAGGCGAAAACCAAGGGTCCTTCAAAGGGTAAGAGGGATCCTGAGCAAGGTAAGACACACTAAACACACTCAAAGAACACCCCAATCTCTGAGCCTTTTCTTTACGAGCTTTCTCAAGCTTACGGCTGTGACTCCGGTCGCTGACTTGCCTGTCGGAGGGTTCCCGCCGGAGCAACCTTCGGCCCTGGGACTTTTTGCAAGTCTCTTTTTAAGGGAGAGCTTCATCAACAACTTCACGAAGCCCTCGGCGTTTGTTACCAGTGACCGGGCATCATCAGTTATATTGATCCTTTTTGGCATTAATTCCTCCTACAGTTGTAGATGATCCCAGGAAATTAGATGAATAGGTTTTTGGTTTCGGCAATGGTGTCCACAGAAACAGTTGTCTCCCGCTCTCAACCGTGAAGGTACCTGCATGCCAGGAGACAAGGGGTGAAGGAGAGACAACCAAGTCCAGCTCAGATTCATTTTTGCTGCTTGGAAGAGCATTTCCATCTCCTGTTGCACCAGAAGCAGAATTAGCATCTAGAGGTTTACTTAACTGGTTTTCAGAAGTTGTCTCGGTATCAGCATGTGCTTGCTGGAATCTTGGGAACCATGGCTGCATATAGAATTTAAGAAACAAACATGTTATAGATGTAACAACAGTCCCTTTATCGGCAATAAAGACATAAGATTAATTCAGATCTACGACCTCAAAATGGAATTTTTTCCCCAGACTAAGGACTTATTTAGAGCATGGGGAGAACTTCAAGAATTTACTTAGAGCATGATAACTTTAGGCAGTACATACCTTCAAAGGTGAATGCATGTTGGATTAGACATGCCTTAAGCATTCCATATCTTGGCTACCTTTCTTGCTTATCGTTTTATGTTCAACGGCCTGAGCAACCAATTCATCAATCTGAGAAAAGAAATTATGTTAACATGCATGCAAGATGATTAAAGCTCAGATTAATTTTACCAGCAGGAAAAAATAAAAAAACAGAACACTTGAAGAGCAAATTATATGTTGGCTGCCTATAACAACCCACAGTTTCAATGAACAGAAATACCTTAAACAAATTCGAGTTATTAGATATATGATGATGGAGAGAAGCAATGCACTCTAAAAATCCCATACCCTACACTACACTCCAAATAAGATTATATTTTAAATTTTATAAGATAAAGATCATCTCAGTTTTTTCATGAAATGAAATGCAACACCATCCCATCCAAACACTTAAGATGGGATATCTCAAGACACATTGATTGGGATGCTAGATCAATGGTGGGATGCTCCCATCCCGGCATCCCATTAGATGTTCTACTGGGTTCTGAAATCATGACTCCAAATAATAATTCCAAAGCATTGTCAATACATTTAAACATAGAGCTGAGCAAACCCAACAAGCTGAGCAAACCAACAAAAGGTAGTATAGACCACACTGGAGGTGACAATATAGCTGCCGGCTATCTAGAAGAACAAGTGCAATATATATCTGACATAGGATGTGAAAACTTGGAGAAGAGAAAAATTCCTGCACCATGCGCAACAAATACCATCCGTATTTGTGATGTCTGCTCCTTTTCCTTTCATTTCTGACCATAGCGAACACTAAATTCAAAATAACCATGCAGAATTAAACAAACAAAGAGGCAACAGATTATCTATATCATGTGTTACAAAGACTCAGGCTATGAATCATGGTTCATAAAAAAGCGAAAAATTTGATTGCCTTCATAGACTCCACATGATTCTATAAGAGTTGCCTAACAGGAGATGAAGTCCAATGCTTTTGAAGGCACAGCTCAGGATTTCATCTCTTTTGAGAATACTTCAGCAACACTGGTTGCAGTACTCAACCGAAGAAAGCAACAAGAGCAGAAAAGCATTAATTTATTCATGGCCCTTTTCATCACATGCTTCTCATATTACCAGCAAGATACTCAACTCAACTCAACTCAATTCATCTAAGCCTTTTCCCAACTACATATATTACCAGCAAGATGTACAATAAATTTCGCCCGGTCACCTAATCCCTATTTCCTATAAGGATAATCATGCATGCCAAATACTAACAAGATTAGGCATAATAATATCAGTTCCTTGATATCTATTTAACAGATCAGCTGGGTGGTCCAGCATTATAATATCAGGCCTTTGATATCTATTTAACAGATCAGCTGGGTGGATTTGATGTCATAACCTTGCAATGCAATCATGTTCCACCATTATTTTTATGATCGCAAGAGAAGTCACAATGGCTGATCAAATGGTGAATAATTGACTGAGAAATGTGCAAGGAATATCTTAGGAGAATTCAATAACAAGAGGGCCTTCAATTTGTTCAGAAGTGTTGAGGAGTAGGGTGTGGGATAGTTAAGGAAACAATAGGGGAAGACTCATATAACAAAGATGAAAGCAGTAAAAAAGAAGAAGAAGAAGACATTATTATTATTTTCCTCTTTACTGAAAAAGGATAGCACACTAAAACAATTAGAAACCAACAAGTTCAGAAAATATAGATATAAGATATCTGGTGATGTCCTCAGAAACCAAAACCCACAGATCAAATCTCAAAACTTCCCCAAAATGATAACCCATGCACAATTAAAGCTCCATGTTTGTCCCAGAATATTTTGTATAAATACAACAAGTGCAACACTCCTCCTTGTCTAGCCAACTGTCACCACTTACAATCCTCTGTTGTTCACAAACACTATGAGCTAAGCTCAATATAAAACACATACAAGCCTATTCATGCTAACCTTCAAGATTTAAATAACAACAGATAAGATTGGGATGATAAAACATCAAGGGAATGAAAATAATCAAAATAGAAAACATATGACAAAATGTGAATCTAGATTAGAAAAAAGCATTCAACAACACCAATCATCATTGAATCCATAGAACGCCCATATTCGTCCAGAAAGTTTGAGCCAATCTACTAGAATGGCTGCTATCGTATGAGATATTTTGCCCCCTGAAGTATTGAGGTTATCAGGCCCAGATTGTTCAAGAACTAAAACAAAAGATACACGAGAACTATGTTCAAGGCTCCCAAACTTAACAGTAAAACCCAAAAGCAATGCCTGGAGACTTCGAAGGAAAACACAAGGAGCATGACTGGAATGTTACTGATGTGGCTGGTATAGCCACAAGGGCAATTTCGGCAAAACTAAAACAATAGTGCATCCCGGCGTCTCCAAGCCCGCCGAGTCGGCCCCGACCATTCCTGGTCGGCCCCACTCAACCCCGGCGTCTCCAGATCCGCCGAGTCGGTCCCGACCATTCCTGGTCGGCCCCAGTCGGCCCAGGCAGTTCCAAGCCCGCCGAGTCAGCCCCGACCATTCCTGGTCGGCCCCAGTCAGCCCAGGCAGCTCCAAGCCCGCCGAGTCGGCCCGGCCATTCCTGGTCGGCCCCAATCGGCCCAGGCAGTTCCAAGCCCGCCGAGTCGGCCCCGACCATTCCTGGTCGGCCCCGCTCGGCCCCGGCGTCTCCAGGTCCGCCGAGTCGGCTCCGACCATTCCTGGTCGGCCCCAGTCGGCCCAGGCAGCTCCAAGCCCGCCGAGTTGGCCCCGACCATTCCTGGTCGGCCCCAGTCGGCCCAGGCAGTTCCAAGCCCGCCGAGTCGACCCCGACCATTCCCGGTCAGCCCGGCTCAGTCCCGACGTCTCCAGGCCCGCCGAGTCGGCCCCGACCATTCCTGGTCGGCCCCGCTCGGCCCCAGCGTCTCCAGGTCCGCCGAGTCGGCCCCGACCATTTCTAATCAGCCCCAGTCGGCCCAGGCAGCTCCAAGCCCGCCGAGTCGGCCCCGATTATTCCTGGTCGGCCCCGCACGACCCCGACAGCTCCAGGTCCGCCGAGTCGGCCCCGACCATTCCTGGTCGGCCCCGCTCGGCCCCGGCGTCTCCAGTCCGCCGAGCCGGCCCCGACCATTCCTGGTCGGCCCCGCCCCGGCACTTCCTGATCGGCGAGGTTGCCCTCGGCCATCCCTGGTCGACCCAGCTCAGCCTCGGCTCCCTCGGGAGAGTCGAGACACCTCTGTTTCCTCCAAATCAGCCCCAGCACGGCCCTGGTGGTTCAGGACGCCACCTTCCTGACCCACGCCGCCTAACAGCGCCAGATCTAACTACCCACTGGCCACGCTGCTGATGGGATTGGACCCAACTACCCAATAGCCCCACTGGCTGATGGGACGTAGCCCACCAACCGCCGTTTTCTCCCTCTTCGATGGGACAGGACCTACCAACCGGTCCAGATTCATGCAACTCCCAAGAACTCCACAGACATTCCTTTTCCACGGAATCCCACGTGGTCATGCAAGTGTCAACCCTTATAAAAAGGTGAATCCACTCAATAATCAGGTACGAGCGAAAAACTCAAAGAATCGCTATCTTAATACTCGAAGAGGAATCCCTCCTCCCTGGGAACACTTTTCATCTAAAAGAGCTCGTTTGAGCTCCTTCTCGGCTGTGACCTCGATTGCTAACTTGAGCGTCGGAGGGTCCCACCGGAGAATCCCTCCAGTCCTGGGACTTTTTGCAGGCAACTCGGTGGAGCGAAGATCCGCTAATCAGTCCGCTTCCTTCTTCCGACGTTCAGGGCCAGTGATCGGGCATCATCCAATTGGCGCGCCAGGTAGGGGCTATCACGGGCGAAGCAGCATGTAGCTCAGGGTTCCCCGTGCTACGTATCAACGAACTTTACTCCCCCCCTGTTTTCTTCACCAAGCCATGGTGGTGACGCAAGCTCAGGACGCTTCTATCAGCTGTCCAGCAGGGCTTCCCCCGCCAGCTAGGCAGCAGGAGGCCGATTCCCCTACCGTCGGTCCTTTCGTCACCCGTCCACCGTCAGATGCAGCTGTCAAAACTGCGGAGCAATTAGCGACTCTCACCCAGCAAGTCCAAACTCTCACCGCTATGGTCCATGGACTCCAGCAGCAGCAGTCGTGGCTATCCAGCACCAGAGCGCTCCCCCCGCCAGTCAGCAGTCGGCGAGGGGAGGCTCTCCCCAGCAAAAAGCCGGTCGTCGTCAGGTTTCCCCTAGGAAGCCTCGCCGTGAGCCCTTTAAACGGCCACGGTCCCCTGGTTGTGGCCCTAGTAAATTTCCTTCCGAGCCGCATCATCAGGAGGAACCAAAGCGGAAGTCCCGGCTCCCGCATCCTTCTCCTTCTCTTTCTTCTTCTTCTTCCTCCTCCAAGCTATCTCGGAGGGCCCCGACAATCAACCGCCAGGCGGAGGAGCACCTGGACGAGTACAATAAGCGACTGGATGAGCTCGCCAGAAAAATCAATCATCAACCAGAGGAAGAGTTTGACACCCGTCCTCCTTACACCCGTCGAATATTGAAGGAGCCTGTCCCCTCCAGGTTCCGCTTTCCCCAGATAGACCCGTATGATGGTACGATAGATCCTCTCGACCATCTCGAGAGTTATAAAGCAATGATGCAAGTCCAAGGCGCTTCGGATGCCCTTCTCTGCAAAGCCTTTCCCGCCACTCTACGGAAGGCCACTCGCGCGTGGCACTCGCGCCTATCCCCCCACAGCATCGACTCCTTTCGAGAGCTAGAAAGGGCCTTTCTAGCACATTTTGATGCATGCCGGCAGATTCCAAGAGTGGCGGATAGCCTCTTCTCTGTGCGCCAGAAGGAGGGGGAGTCGCTGTGGGACTTTGTGTCCCAGTTTAAGGCTGCCGCCCTCGAAGTCTACCATCTCGATGATGCGTGGCAACGCTAGCGTTGAAGCGAGGGCTCCTCCCATCCCGCTTCACCTTTTCCTTGGACAAGAAGCCCCCGGGTTCCTATTCCGACCTTCTCCTCCTGGTTCAAAAGTACATCCGCACGGATGAAGCTGACTTCACCCGCCGAGAATCCTCGAAGAGCTCCAACCACAAGCCTGTTCGCCCCGAGCCGAGTGGATCCCCCCGACACCGACGGTCCGACCCGCCTCGCCGATCTGACAACAGGCGTCGAAGCCCCGTCCCCGATGAGAGCAAGCTCACACCTCTCCTCGCCCTCGATCCCATATTCTTATGGAAATCGAGGGCGAGCCTTATCTCCAGCGTCCTCCTTCCATGAAGAAAGGTCTTCCCCGCGACAAAAGCCGTTACTGCTGATTCCACCGGGATTATGGCCATGACACCGATAGCTGCTACAGTTTGAAGCGGGCCATCGAGGAGCTCATCTAGCGAGGCTACCTCGGCAAGTATGTTCAGAAGACACCACAGCCGCTGCCAACACTCATGGGGCCCCCACCCGTTCAGGCCACGGTCGACACACCCCCACAGAACGGACGGTCGGAATGGTGTCTTGGGGAGCAGCCTCCGCATCTAAGCGGCCGAGAGGGAGAGGCACCGAATAATGTAATCTCGGGGGATCTACCGTTGTTGAAAATGTAAACAATGAAGGCGTCGTCGTTTCTATGACGATCGCCAAGCACCCTGTAAAAAGGATATTAGTTGATAGTGGCAGCTCAGCTGACATCCTTACTTACGACGCTTTTGTTCGGATGGGATTATCTCTAGACTCCCTTCAGCCTGTGGCGGCCCCGTTGGTCGGGTTCACCGGGGATTCAGTAAGAGTTGAAGGTGAAATATCTTTGCCTACGACAGCCGGAACACCGCCATGCCAAAGTACAGTGATCATGAAATTCCTGGTCGTAAGGATCCCCTTGGCTTACAACGCCATTCTCGGACGTCCAGGTCTTAACCTTTTGAACGCAGTTATCTCCACCCGGCGTTTACTGGTGCAGTTCCCACTAGTGAAGGAGTCGGAGAGATGCGCGGTGAGACCAACCCAGTCCTGCCTTGTTATCATGCGGCATCAAGTCCTCTTGAAGCTGAATCAACTTTAGAAGCACCCGATCCCAGAGACTCCAGCAAGGAGGAGAACCAGTCGAGCACCTCTTAACTTTCCCTCTTGGAGACGACCCAGCGAAGATCGTCCACATCGGCGGACTCCTTCCCCCGGAGGACCGGGAGTGCCTCTTAGCTTTTTTGCGGGCTAACTCGGACGTCTTCGCTTGGTCGGCGTCTGATATGCCCGGCATCCCTCCGGAGGTGACCACCCACAAGCTCAACATTGACCCACGGCACAGTCCAATCCGCCAAAGGAAGAGAAGCTTCGCTCCTGATCGGCAAAAGATTATTGATGAGGAAGTCAACAAGCTGCTCAGCGCCGGCCACATCCGGGAGGCACACTACCCTAGCTGGCTGGCTAATGTGGTCATGGTGCAAAAGGCAAACGGGAGCTGGAGAATTTGCATCGACTTCACCGACTCAATAAGGCGTGTCCAAAAGACATTTTTCCCTGCCAAGGATAGATCAGCTGGTGGATTCCACCTCCGGGCATGAGCTCCTCAGCTTCATGGATGCCTTCTCTGGATATAATCAGATAAGGATGGACCCCAGCGACGAAGAGCACACATCCTTTGTGACGGAGAAAGGCATTTATTGCTACAAAGTGATGCCCTTTGGCCTCAAGAATGTGGGAGCAACTTACCAGAGGTTGATGAACAGAGTGTTCCAAGATCAGCTAGGCCGGAATATGGAAGTCTATGTGGATGACATGCTGACAAAGCACCCGCGCCTCCAATCACGTCTCCGACTTAGAGGAAACCTTCAACAACCTCCGTCGTTTCCAAGTCAAGCTGAACCCCAAGAAATGTGCTTTCGGGGTCACGGCGGGCAAGTTCCTGGGTTTCATGGTGACCCAGCGGGGGATTGAAGCGAACCCAGAGAAGATCAGCGCCATACTCGACATGAGGCCACCGTCCAGCAAGAAGGAAGTGCAGCGACTAACAGGGAGGGTAGCGGCTCTAAGTCGTTTCCTCTCCAAATCGGCCGAGAGATGCTTGCCCTTCTTCAAGGCCCTGCGGAAGGTGAACAGCTTCGAGTGGACAGACAACTGCCAGAGCCTTCGACGGGTTGAAGGCGTTCCTGTCCTCTCCGCCGCTCCTATCCAAGCCAAGAGACGGGGAAAGTCTCTTCCTCTACTTAGCTGCTTCTTCGGAAGCCGTTAGCTCGGTCCTGATGCGCCTCGACGCCGACGGAACCCAGAGAGCCGTCTATTATGTGAGCAAGGTCCTTCATGACGCAAAGTTAGGTACTCCAAGACAGAGAAAGTTATTTTCGCCCTGATAGTTTCCATCCGGCACCTTCGCCCATACTTTCAAGCCCATCCTATCGTGGTGCTCACGGACCAGCCCCTTCGAGCCATCCTGGCTCGTCCGGATACCTCGGGCCGACTCGCCAAGTGGGCCATCAAGCTAGGAGAGTTCGACCTCTCCTTCCAGGCACGACCGGCTCTGAAGTCCCAAGTTTTAGCTGACTTCCTAGTTGAGTGCACTTGGGTGGAGGAGACGATTGAGGAAGTTACCAAGGAACAATGCGAGCCTGAACCAAGCGGCAATGGAGAAACTTGGATCCATCATATGGATGGCGCGTCAAACTTTCAGGGAAGCAGCGCCGGCCTCATTCTTGCAGGGCCGGACGGAGAGAGGACGGAATGTGCCCTGTGGTTTCTATTCGAAGCCACCAATAATCAAGCTGAGTACGAAGCCCTGCTGGCCGGATTAAGGCTTGCCCAGGAGTTCGGAATAAGGCGTCTCAGGGCTTTCATAGACTCGCAACTCGTCTTCGGGCAAATCAGCGAAGAGTACGAGGCGTGACCCTGTTATGACTCAGTACTTGGGCAAGGTTCGGCTCTTGACCTCCCCACTAGCTTATTTCAGCATCAGTTACATTCCCCGGAGTGAGAATGCCAAGGCCGACATCCTTTCTCGTCTGGCTACCTCTGCCGACGGCATGGCAAGGGACGCTTACATTGAATATTTAGAAAGGCCCAGCATAGAGGATAGCGAGGAAGTCCTCCCGCTCACCCAAGAGCCCACATGGATGGATGCCTACGTCCGCTATCTCACTGATGGCACTCTCCCTGACGACCGCAACGAAGCCAGATGCTAAAGTGGAGGGCCTCCAAATTCATCCTCCTCGACGGACGTCTATACAGAAGGTCGTTCTCCTACCCCTGCTCAAGTGTGTAGGACCGCCGACGCCGACTACATCCTCAGAGAAATCCACGAAGGCATCTGTGGAAATCATCTGGGGGGTAGATCCTTAGCCCAAAAGGCTCTCCGTCAGGGATACTTCTGGCTCACTATGAGGGAGGACGCGGCCAGACTAGTTCAAAAATGCGATGGTTGCCAGTGCCACGCACACATCCAACATCAACCGTCTACCCCGCTGAATCCGCTCTCAGCCCCATGGCCTTTCGCTCAATGGGGAATGGACATCCTCGGGCCATTCCCCCAGCTTTAGGGCAACGAAGATTCTTGCTAGTCGCTATCGACTACTTCACCAAATGGGTCGAGGTCGAGGCTCTGGCTAAGATCACTGAAAGTAAGGTCAAAGCCTTCTTCTGGAAGTCGATCATATGCTATTTCGGCCTACCTCATACCCTCGTCACCGACAACGGCCGCCAATTTAATAATGAAGCATTTAAAGCTTTCTGTGACGAGCTAGGCATTCATCACCGATTCACCTCTATCGGCCACCCCAGACCAACGGAGAGGCCGAGGTCACGAACCGCACCATCCTCAGAGGACTCAGGACCGGCTAAACGGGTCCAAGGGTCGATGGGTGGAGGAGCTCCCAGTGTGATATGGGCTTACCACACGACCCCCAGGGCCCCGACGGGCGAGACTCCCTTCAGTCTTACCTTCGGATCCGAAGCCGTCATCCCCGTCGAGATCGGATTGCCTAGTCCGCGTGTGGAGTCCTTCAACGAGGAAAATAACTCCGTGCTGATTCGGGCTAATTTGGACTTTATCGACGAGGCGCATGATCGGGCGAGGCTGCGCATGGTGACTTTTCGTCAGCGAGCGGCCAAATACTACAATGCTCGAGTTCGTCTCAAGGTTTTTCGCCGCGAAGACTTGGTTCTGAGGAAGGCTGAGGTTTCCAAGCCTACAGAGGGGGGCAAGCTATCCCCCAACAGGGAGGGTCCTTATCGTATCGCCGAGACACTCCACCGGAGGGCATACAGACTAGAAGAACTCAACGGGCAATCCATTCCGCGTACCTGGAATGTGGATAACCTTCGCCAATATTATCAATAATGTATTCCCCCGAGGCATAAGCAATAAAAAGGTCCGTTCTGACGCCACGGCCTACTCTCGTTTGCGTCCAAGGACCAGGTCTCTCAAAAGGAGCTCATCGGCATCGCGGCTAACGGGACACCACTCGGCCCCGGCATGGCAGTGCCCCGAGTCGGTTAAGACCCTAACAGCTCCGTACCCGGTCGAGTCGCCCCTCAGACGGCACACAAACCCCTGAGGCAGTTTAAAAGGAGCTCACCGGCATCGCGGCTAACGGGACACCACTCGGCCCAGCACGACGATGCCCCCGAGTCGGTTAAGACCCTAACAGCTCCGTACCCGGTCGAGTCGCCCCTCAGGCGGCATACAAACCCCTGAGGCGGTTCAAAAGGAGCTCATCGGTATCGCGGCTAACGGGACACCACTCGGCCCCGGCACGCGGTGCCCCCGAGTCGGTTAAGACCCTAACAGCTCCGTACCCAGTCGAGTCGCCCTCAGGCAGCACACAAACCCCTGAGGCGGTTCAAAAGGAGCTCACCGGCATCACGGCTAATGGGACACCACTCGCCCCGGCACGGCGGTGCCCCCGAGTCGGTTAAGACCCTAACAGCTCCATACCCGATCGAGTCGCCCCTCAGGCGGCACACAAACCCCTGAGGTGGTTCAAAAGGAGCTCACCGGCATCGCGGCTAACGGGATACCACTCGGGCTCGGCACGGCGGTGCCTCGAGTCGGTTAAGACCCTAACAACTCCGTACCCGATCGAGTCGCCCCTCAGGCGGCACACAAACCCTGAGGCGGTTCAAAAGGAGCTCACCGGCATCACGGCTAACGGGACACCACTCGGCTCCGGCACGACGGTGCCCGAGTCGTTAAGACCCTAACAGCTTCGTACCCGGTCGAGTCGCCCCTCAGGCGGCACACAAACCCCTGAGGCAGTTCAAAAGGAGCTCACGGCATCGCGGCTAACAGGACACCACTCGACCCCGGCACGGCGGTGCCCCCGAGTCGGTTAAGACCCTAACAGCTCCGTACCCAGTCGAGTCACCCCTCAGGCGGCACATAAACCCCTGAGGCGGTTCAAAAGGAGCTCATCGGCATCGCGGCTAATGGGACACCACTCGGCCCCGGCACGGCGTGCCCCCGAGTCGGTTAAGACCCTAACAGCTTCGTACCCGGTTGAGTCGTCCCTCAGGCGGCACATAAACCCCTGAGGCGGTTGAAAAGAAGCTCACCGGCATTGCGGCTAACGGGACACCACTTGGTCCCGGCACGGCGGTGCCCCCGAGTCGGTTAAGACCCTAACAGCTTCATACCCGGTCGAGTCGCCCCTCAGGTAGCACACAAACCCCTGAGACGGTTCAAAAAGATCGCCGGCACCGCAGCTAACAGGGTACCACTTGGTTCCGGCGCGTCGATCTCAAGTCGGTTAAGTCCCTAATAGCTGCGTACCCGGTCGGGTCGCCCCTCATATGGAACCCAGACCATGGAGATAGCTCCAAAAGGCTCCGTGTGGCCCTCACAGATTCTGAGCCGGCCGGCTTGGTCACGGTCTTTCCTGGTAGGCCTCGATTGGCCCAAGCATCTCCAGCATTGACCGAGTCGGTGTGGGCTTCCGCCGGTCAACCCAACTCGGCCTCGACATCCCCAAGACGACCGAATCAGCCCTGACCATCTCTGGTCGTTACCAACGCCTTCAAGATTAATCTTGGCACTAAGTCGCCCGCGGGTTATTCCAAGCCTTTAAAGAATTCGTGTGCAGATGAGTCTCCCTTCAAACAGTCTACAATAGCATGAGGCATCTTAAGTAACCGTTCATATGGCCAGCCTACATCCCAGAGACGCATTCGAGTATTGGCTAAGTCCAAGACTGCGATTCGGCTACGGCATTGCCAACATATGCGATTTGGCCATGGAAGTAAGGCACAGTAAGGCGTTTTTCTCAAAAAAGAAAGAACAGAAGGATCAAAACACAAAGAAGTTTTGACAAAAAGTTTCTTTATTAACAATTAAGGGGAAGTACAAAATTGGGCCTGAGGTCGGTTACACAAGTCGAAGAAAAGAAAAAACAAGCGGCGGGCCCTCAAGGTTCGCCTGGGCTAGGTTTCTTCTCGTCTTCCTTCTCTGCTGGCTCCTCGTCGGTCTCCCCAGGCCGAATGTCTTCAAGTTCAGAGATATCGATCTCGAGGGCCGCAGATACCTTGACCTTGCACATTTCGAAGCCTTGAACATAGGCATCGAGGCTGGCCTCGATGACTTCCTGCTTGAACTCTGGCGAGGCCTTATAGTTGGAAACGGCCTGCCCCGCCTCGGCTTCAGCTCACTGTGCTTTGGCCTTAGCCTCCTTGGCTCGCGCCTCGGCCTCCCAGGCCCTGCTCTCGGCCTCTTCGGTACGGGCACTGGCCTCATCGGCACTGGCCACTGCCCCGGCCTTCTCTCAGCCCGCCTCCGCTGCCGCCTTCTCCGCGCAACTGCCCTCTCCGCAGCAACCCGGGCCTCCTCCTCGGCACGATGGAGCCGTCGGTCAGCTCTTCGTTCTACGCCGCGGCGGCCTTCAACCTTTCCAAGGCCAGTTCCATCTTGGCCTCGGCTGCGGAGGCCCGACCGCTCTCGGCTTCGGCCCGGCTCTCCATCTCCCTTAGGCACTGGCCGCACTCTCCTCCCGGGCCGAGGCCTCTTGTGAAGACGAGCAAGGCTTTCGGCCTGCGCCAAGCTCTCTTTCTTATACTTATCGGCCCGCGCTAGGGCCTTGGCCATAGTGCTCGAAGAGTGGGCCAGTGCCTCGCGAAGACCAATTGCGTCGTTGGCCATCTGTGACAGAGGAAATATTAGCCGTAGGAAGAAGAAACATGGAAAAAATGAGGAGTATTCAAAAATTACCTGGACAACGGCAACCATGACCATATCCAGGAGTGCGGAGTGACTCAATCCCCGCATCTCCTCCTCGAACTCGGCGGTCCGAACTCCCGACAGCAGGCGGAGGCTTGTGCGGCGTCCGCCATCGTGCCGAGTGTGGGGACCAGCCGTGTCTGTCCTTCCTGCGGACCTTCGACTTGGGGCGGGCCGGGCAGCGGGCCGGTTGACGGGATGAGCTCCTCAGCTCACCCCTCTGCTTCTCAGTCGCCTCCGCCCCGTCCCGGGCCTTCCTGGCAACTCGCTCCCCCTCACCAGCAGTTAGGGGAGCACTCTCCCTCCCGGCTCTGCAGCAGCCGGGGGGCCGACGGCGATGGTAACCCGCCCCGCCTCGGCATATCGGTGGCGGCGGGGGCTTCCTGCTCATCCAAAACCACCACCGTCGGTTCGGTGGTGGCCGGGATCTCCCCCTCTTTAATTTCGGCCCTGACCGGCTCTGGGGCCACTCCTACGACCGGCTTCTTCTCAGCCGGCTCCTCCGTAGGCGTTGGGGCCGTGAGGGCTTCAGCCGTCCTGGCCGGCTCCCTTCTTCGAATTCTCTTCGCCGGCCTGGACGACTCTCTGGTCGCCTGCCTTTTCTGCTTCAGACGACTTCGAAATCGCTGGCGAAAATCTTCATTGCTGCACAGAAAAAGTAACAGGCATTAGCGACAGCGTACAGCAAACCGAAGGTCGGGACAGAAGGAGTCGGCGTCAAGCTCACCGGCCGCCGGGGCTAACTCGGCCTCTATCAGGTTCTCCTCGGATAGGAGTTCCTTGTAGCCTGGGATTTGGCAGTTAGACAATTGGGTGAATAGTTCCTTATCCCTATCCCTTACGGAGGAATCATCGTTGGAACTAGTGTCTGGCTCCCTCCAAGCGGCCCTTACCCCCTCGACGTGGGCAAAAAGAAATCTATACTTCCACCCCCTAATTTTGGACGGAAGGCCTAAAGGGAAAGCTCTACCCGGCCTTGCGGTAAATGCCCACCAGGCCCCCTCGCCTTGACGGCGGAGCTTGTAGAAAGCTCGGAACAGAGACAGCCCTGGGCGGGCCCCCTTGAAATGGCAAAGAATGACAAAGGCACAGATGATCCGAATCGAATTCGGAGTTAACTGCGCTGGCACTAACCTATACCTATCTAAGAGGTTTAGAAGAAAAGGATGGAAAGGAAGGCGCAACCCGCACCGGAAGAACTCCTCATATAGAGCGACCCGACCCGGGTAGTCAGAAGTCACCCTATCTTCGGGCCCCAACGCGGACAGGCCAATGAAGTTAGGGACCAGGTATCTAACCCTAACGGCCTCTACGTCCTTAGAGGTCATGGTTGAGGCCACCCCCGCTGGACCGCTGGATCAGAACTCACCGCCGGAGGAAGCGCGGATGGCGAGAGGACACAGGGACTGCCCTAATAGGAGAGCCGGAGGTGGACGGAGGTCCTATCGCCCTCGATCGGTCGCAGATGGTGATGCCACCCACCGGCCGAGGCATTTGGCTAGCTACAGGGGCCTGGTTTTCACTGCTGGATTGGGAAGACTCTTCTACGGGTCTTTACCCTCCCTAATGGCACTACGGTCCATGGGTAAAGAAAAGGATGAAACTAACATGAGTTAGAAGGGCTCAGGTCACAGAAGAAGCTCGAGGAAGAGGAAGGTGGAAGAAAGCAATAGCAGTGTAAAAGTTCTTCCCAGACTCTTGAAGCGCTTTTATACCCTCCACCTTCCATCAGCGACGCTCGAGATCCCGCCACGTGACACACCTCTATTGCGCCACGAACTATCAGCCGAAAATCTCGCCTGCCCCAAGACAAGCCCGCCTCGATTCACCCCAAGGGTGTGATCCCCGGCCAATCGCGGGGCATAGAAAATAGAGGAGCAATGATGGTCCTTCCCTTTTTTCATTCCCCAATGACCTCCCTTTCCGGAGCGTTCGGCGCCAACGTCAGCCCCACCTAACACATGATTGCGGAAGATCTTCGAAGCGACACTGCCTCGGGACAGAGCGCCAGCTCATCAAGCCATTGAAAGCACACTAAGGAGGCAATCATTTTTTGAATTTTCGCGCCCTTTCGCCTAAAGGATTGCAGGCACGTGGTCCTTAGCGCTCAGGGGCGGGGGGCATCTGATGTGGCTGTATAGCCATAAGGGAAATTTTGGCAAAACCAAAACATTAGTGCACCCCGGCGTCTCCAAGCCCGTCGAGTCGACCCCGACCATTCCTGGTCGACCCCGCTCGGCCCCGGCATCTCCAGGGCCGCCGAGTCGGCTCCGACCATTCCTGGTCGGCTCCAGTCGACCCAGGCAGCTCCAAGCCCGCCGAGTCGACCCCGACCATTCCTAGTCGGCCCCAGTCGGCCCAGGCAATCCCAAGCCCGTCGAGTCGGCCCCGACCATTCCTGGTCGGCCCCGCTCGGCCCCGGCGTCTCCAGGTCTGCCGAGTCGGCCCCGACCATTCCTAGTCGGCCCCAGTCGGTCCACTCAGCTCCAAGCCCACCGAGTCGGCCCCGACCATTCCTGGTCAACCCCAGTCGGCCCAGGCAGTTCCAAGCCCGCCGAGTCAGCCCCGATCATTCCCGATCAGCCCCGCTCAGCCCCGGCATTTCCAGGCCCGCCGAGTCAGCCCCGACCATTCCTGGTCAGCCCGCTCGGTCCCGGCAGCTCCAAGCCCGCCGAGTCGGCCCCGACCATTCCTGGTCGGCCCCGCTCGGCCCCGGCATCTCCAAGTCCGCCGAGTCGGCCCCGACCATTCCTGGTCGGCCCCAATCGGCCTAGGCAACTCCAAGCCCGCCGAGTCGGTCCCGACCATTCCTGGTCGGCTCCGCACGACCCCAGCAGCTCCAGGTCCGCCGAGTCGGACCCGCTCGGCCCCGGCGTCTCTAGGTCCGCCGAGTCGGCCCGACCATTCCTGCTCGGCCTCGGCGTCTCCAGTCCGTCGAGCCGGCCCCGACCATTCTTGGTCGGCCCCGCCCCGGCACTTTCTGGTCGGCGAGGTTGGCCCCGGCCATCCCTGGTCAATCTAGCTCAGCCTCGGCTCCCTCGGGAGAGTCGAGACGCCCCCGTTTCCTCCAAATCAGCCCTAGCACGGTCCTAGTGGTTCAGGATGCCACCTTCCTGACCTACGCCGCCTGACAGCGCCAGATCCAACTATCCACTGGCCACGCCGCTGATGGGACTGGACCCAACTACCCAATAGCCCCACTGGCTGATGGGACGTAGCCCACCAACCGCCATTTTCTCCCTCTCCGATGGGACATGACCCACCAACCGGCTCAGATTCATGCAACTCCCAAGAACTCCACGAACATTCCTTTTCTACGGAATCCTATGTGGTCATACAAGTGTCAACCCCTATAAAAAGGTAAATCCACTCAATAATCAGGTACGAGCGAAAAACTCAAAGAATCGCTATCTTAATACTCAAAGAGGAATCCCTCCTTCTTGGGAACATTTTTCATCTAAAAAGAGCTCGTTTGAGCTCTTTCTCGGTTGTGACTCGATTGCTAACTTGAGCGTTAGAGGGTTCCACCGAAGAATTCCTTCGATCCTAGAACTTTTTGCAAGCAACTCGGTGGAGCGAAGATCCACTAATCAGTCCGCTTCCTTCTTCCGACGTTCAGGACCAGTGATCAAGCGTCATCGGTTACCATTTGACCAAAAACGCTTTGTGTACCATGCGTGCGTGCTTATGAGAGAGACATAAAGAACACATCTTGGAAAAGTTCGAGATTATATGTTATAGTACAACTTCAAATGTCTAGTCTTGTCATCATCAGCACCCCAGAAATATAAAATAAAACCATTTCATACCTCCAAAACCATAAAGAACTCAGAACCATATAAATCGTAACTTCACCGAAATCATAAGCATGAAGAAAAACAAGTGATTCTTGAAAAAGATAAAATCAAGGGTTTCTATCTAATTCTTTAGCCATTTTTTATCAGACGAATTCGAGAATAGATTTCTCTCTACATACCTTGCCGATGAGATGAGCGAGCTCGGAGCGCACGAGGAGGAGACGATCGACAGCCCCGTCGTCCCCAATTCCGGCGATCTTCTTCTTGCGAGGTCTCAACGACTTTCCACCGTTGGAAATATCAGCGAGGGGTTTCCTCTCCGCCGATTTTCCTCTGTGACTCTTGAGCATTTCCTATCGATCTCTCTCCACTCATTCTCCCCTTCTCCGCTTTCCGAGCGGAGGAGAAGAACGATCGAAGGCGGATCGAAGTATCGAGGGCGAAGAGAGGGTGCCGGAAACCCCGACGGACAACACCCGAATTCGAGCTTCGGGGACTGAACGCGGACAAACGAAATAAGGCATCGGATTTTGTTTCGATTTAAATCTCGCCGTGGCGGTCCAAATGGGTCGTCGATCCAACGTTCACCTCGGCAATTCGAACCGTTTTAGTGTTCTTGAAAAAAAAAACATTCGAGATAGGTCGGCCATTAAACCGGATAGGGTTTAAGGTGTGAGTCCGCTATAACTTCATACTTTTATATTTGTCTAGGCAACTCATTTGCCGAAATTATTTGCCCATCTTGGCAACCAACCGATTGCCGAAATTACTTAAGCTTGGGCCTTTTATACTGGCATTGTGAATCTCATTGCCGGTGGCTGATGGGCATTCCATCCATGCAAGGAAGGCTGGCTTATTCTTTCTGTTGCTGTCGAAATCTGTCCTTCGATTCGGATGCGATCGGACTGCAGCATAGATTTCTTCTAGGTGGACCTGCAAGACAGTCCTCACGCAGAGGCGTTGGGGGTGGCCCTCTGCGGAAGACCCTCCGACGCCCAAGTCAGTGGAGACCAGCAATCAACAAATATGGGGAGAAGGATCCCCCAGGAAGAGTTCCTCCGAGCTCTCGTGGGAGCTTTCATGGCGGAGTGTGAGAACTGCGAATGAAAAATGGGCGTAGAATAGCCGTACCTGAGAGGCTTGAGGGTGGTAGTATTTATAGGCGGTCACCTGACTTCTTGGACGTGCTCTGGATGAGGTCTGAAAGTTGTTGGGATTCGAAACGGATTCGAATCAGGTTGTTACAGGGCCGGTAGGATCCGTATCTGGTTAGTTAGAGGATCGACGGCTGGGAGGCGGGGAGAGCTGGCCGATGGCTCGAGACTCAATGGCTGCGTGGTCCCTAGGCCACTATTGTAGGTCCTAGGCCACGTCTTGGCATGATTCCTTGTTTGGAATCTTATTCTGTTACAGTGAATTTGAACTCTCCCGCGCCAGATTCCGCAGAGGTCCTCGGATTGGTCTCGGCTCTAGGTTGCCGAGGCATAAAGGCGAACGTGAAGCATGCCATAAATGCCTGGCAGCCATAAATGCCTTAATGATGGAAGAAAATAAGGCATTGAATGCCTTAAAGCAGGTGGATTGGCCTTTATGAGGTCATAAATGCCTTGATGCAAGGATATAGCGGTTGCGGAGCTAGAGTGCCGAGGTATATTGGCCGAGGCATGTTGGCCGAACTATGCTGAAGCTGGTTGATGCTGAGGCTGGCCGAGCTATGAGCTATGTTGGCCGAGCTATGCTGAAGCTGGCCGAGGCTGAGGCTGGCCGAGCTATGTTGGCCGAGCTATGCTGAAGCTGGCGGCTGAGGCTGGCCGAGCTATGATGGCCGAGCTATGTTGGCGAGCTATGCTGAAGCTGGCTGAGGCTGAGGCTGGCGAGCTATGATGGCCGAGCTATGTTGGCCGAGCTATGCTGAAGCTGGAGGCTTGGCCGAGCTATGCTGATTGAAGCTATGCCGAGCTATGCTGAAGCTGGCCGAGGCTGAGGCTGGCCGAGCTATGCCGAGCTATGTTGGCCGAGCTATGCTTTCTCCTTTCTTTTTATTCCATTAAATGCTGGCCAAGTCATTATGACCGTTTCTGCACCATTAAATGCTCCAGCTTATTGATTTGACTGCCGGATATTAATGAGGGGGCCCTTGGGAGAACCCACGCACATGACGTGGCCCTTTTTTCCTCTTGTTCTCTTTCTTCATTATGAGGAGACTCTTGTTGCTAGAATGTCGCGCCAGCAGGCCAGCTGGCAAGCAGGGCATTTGGACTGGGCGCGACCCCATCGCCGATGTGAGCGGTCAACAATGCAATGATGATTTTACCCCTCATCACATGCCCCCCACTCCCTAGTCCGAAGTGTAATTTCGGATATAGGGAGTAGAATTCTGGAGCAATCTTATTTAGGGGACGTGTCATTCGATCCTCTGTAGAGGAAGTGTTTATCTCTGTGTAGGTTAGAGAAAGGCCTGGGCGGCCCTCTTGCTGAAGTAAATAAGGTGCTTTAGTTGCACTAGAGTGTCCGAGAAATTATCCGGCTGGGACGAAGCTTTAGTGCTGTATCACTCGGATTGGCCGAGGCTGCAGAAATATATCACTCAGTCTTCGGCCGAGGCTTTTGATAATAAGAGATGCACTCCGGCTCTGGCCGGGGCTTTTGATAATAAGAGATGCACTCCGGCTCTGGCCGGGGCTTTTGATGATAAGAGATGCACTCCGGCTCTGGCCGGGGCTTTTGATAATAAGAGATGCACTCTGGCTCTGGCCGGGGCTTTTTATGACCTGCTTCTCATTGTAACTTTCAAGGAGAGTTATAAAAAATTTTGCAGGCCTTTTAAAAACTAAACTTAATTCAATGAATAAAAATGGGTCTAGAAAGAGCGTACTTTTATGGATGAATTTATTACTCGGTTGTTGCCGAGCCTTCAGAAATATATCACTCGGTCTTTGGCCGATGCTCTGAAATTTATTACTCGGTTGTTGCCGAGCCTTTAGAAATATATTACTCGGTTGTTGCCGAGCCTTCCTAAGATGCTACTCGCTTGTAACCGAGGCTTCAAATATTAATTGCTACTCGGTTGTGACCGAGGCTTCAAATAAATTACTCGGTGTTGCCGAGCCTTCAATAATAAATTACTCGGTGTTGCCGAGCCTTCAAATAATAAATTACTCGGTGTTGCCGAGCCTTCCAAGACTACTCGGTTGTAACCGAGGCTTCCAAATATTAATTGCTACTCGGTTGTGACCGAGGCTTCAAATAATAAATTACTCGGTGTTGCCGAGCCTTCAAAGATGCTACTCGGTTGTAACCGAGGCTTTCAAATAATAAATTACTCGGTGTTGCCGAGCCTTCAAATAATAAATTACTCGGTGTTGCCGAGCCTTCAAAGATGCTACTCGGTTGTAACCGAGGCTTCCAAATAATAAATTACTCGGTGTTGCCGAGCCTTCAAATAATAAATTATTCGGTGTTGCCCAGTCTTCCCAAGATGCTACTCGGTTGTGACCAAGGCTTCAAATAATAAATTACTCGGTGTTGCCGAGCCTTCAAAGATGCTACTCGGTTGTAACCGAGGCTTCCAAATATTAATTACTACTCGGTTGTAACCGAGGCTTCAAATAAAAAATTACTCGGTGTTGTCGAGCCTTCAAGATGCTACTCGGTTGTAACCGAGGCTTCCAAATAATAAATTACTCGGTGTTGCCGAGCCTTCCCAAGATGCTACTCGGTTGTAACCGAGGCTTCCAATATTAATTGCTACTCGGTTGTGACCGAGGCTTCAAATAATAAATTACTCGGTGTTGCCGAGCCTTCAAAGATGCTACTCGGTTGTAACCGAGGCTTCCAAATAATAAATTACTCGGTGTTGCCGAGCCTTCAAATAATAAATTACTCGGTGTTGCCGAGCCTTCGAAGATGCTACTCGGTTGTAACCGAGGCTTCCAAATAATAAATTACTCGGTGTTGCCGAGCCTTTCAAAGATGCTACTTGGTTGTAACTGAGGCTTCCAAATAATAAATTACTCGGTGTTGCCAAGCCTTCCCAAGATGCTACTCGGTTGTGACCGAGGCTTCAAATAATAAATTACTCGATGTTGCCGAGCCTTCAAAGATGCTACTCGGTTGTAACCGAGGCTTCCAAATATTAATTGCTCGGTTGTGACCGAGGCTTCAAATAATAAATTACTCGGTGTTGCCGAGCCTTTCAAAAATGCTACTCGGTTGTAACCGAGGCTTCCAAATATTAATTGCTACTCGGTTGTGACCGAGGCTTCAAATAATAAATTACTCGATGTTGCCGAGCCTTCAAGATTATATTTTACTTGGCGCTGCCAAGGTTCGGAGACCGTTACTCGGTTGTAGCCGAGCCTTCAAGATTATATTTTACTTGGCGCTGCCAAGGTTCGAAGACCGTTACTCGGTTGTAGCCAAGCCTTCAAGATTATATTTTACTTGACACTGCCAAGGTTCGGAGACTGTTACTCAGTGTAGCCGAGCCTTCAAGATTATATTTTACTTGGCGCTGCCAAGGTTCGGAGACCGTTACTCAGTTGTAGCCGAGCCTTCAAGATTATATTTTACTTGGCGCTGCCAAGGTTCGGAGACCGTTACTCGGTTGTAGCCGAGCCTTGGCGCTGCCAAGGTTCAGAGACCATTACTCAGTTGTAGCCGAGCCTTCAAGATTATATTTTACTTGGCATTTCCAAGGTTCGGAGAATTTGTTGCTCGGCCCTGCCGAGGTTCGGAGAATTTGTTGCTCGGCCCTACCGAGGTTTGGAGATTTTGTTGCTTGGCCCTGCCGAGGTTCAGAGAATTTGTTGCTCGGCCCTGCCAAGGTTCGGAGATTTTGTTGCTCGGCCCTGCCGAGGTTCAGAGATTCCTGTTCAAATAGGTAACTCGGTCGTACCGAGGATTGGTGGGCAGCACCTGTTTATTTTCGCAATTTTTGGTGACATAGTGTATAATGATTCATGTTGCAAATTACGAAAATATGTGCTGACAGACAGGTATAATAAGGTATAATGAGGTGAGCCTACGAAGGACATACCCTATTGATAATACTTATGGAGATTGTCTGAATTCTACGTCCGAGGAATGGATTTTCTATTCAGATCCTGGAGCTTGTAGGTGCCAGGTTCGATGACTTCCGTCACTTGATATGGGCCTTCCTAGTTCGGAGCTAGCTTTCCTTGCTCTAGCAGTTTGGAGACGGATGCTTTCCAGAGGACAAGATTGCCGGGCGAGAAAGATCTCCCTTTGACTCTGGAGGCGTGATAGCACCCGCGGAGAGGGAAGTCCTATCTCTACGGGGATGATAGCTTCCACTCCGAAGGCCATCCGGAACGGGGTCCCGCATGCGGGAATTCTCTGGGTGGTGCGGTAGGCCCACTGGCTGGGGCTGAAGCTGGCCATCGGACTTCTGTGAAGCATGGAGTCAAGAACTCCTTGTCTTGGCTTTATGACGCCATCCTTCCTCACGCAAAAGGTGCCTAGGGGGCAACGCGGTAGCCATAAATGCCTTAATGATGGAAGGAGATAAGGCATTAAATGCAGGTAGATGCACATGGCCTTTATGAGGCCATAAATGCCTTGGTACGCATAGCACGGCTATGGAAGCCGATCTGTTGTGCCAAGGCAGGGAGAAGGCGGAGACGGCGTCGAGAGGACACCGGAGAGATGGATCGGGCCCACCGAGATCTAGGGAGATCCTTGTCGTAGCCCCCTTGCGGGACTGGTCTGGCCTCCTTAGGTCGACATGGGGGGTCCGCAACTCCATGCGGACCAGAAGAAGAAGTGGCTGGAGAAATAGGAGCTGCGGCCTCTTCGGGGAGGCATGGAGCAGGGGCAGCTATAACTGGATGGGGAGCTGTAAGGCGCTCCTGAACCAGATGGGTCAGGGCCTGGACCTGCTGGACCAGTGTGGCGAACTGGTCCTGGGTTTCAGAAGTTGCCCTTCTCCGATTAGCCATTGGAGAGGTTCTCTTCCAGATCGAGATCATTGTCTCCTTTCTTCAAGTTTAATGGGACTTGAGGCCCTTCCTCTAGCACCAATCTATTGCTACCAAAATCTGTCCTCCGGCTCGGGTGCGATCGGGCTGCAGCATGGGCTCCCTCCTAGGCAGACCTGCAAGACAGTCCTCACACAAGAGGCGTTGGGGGTGGCCCTCTGCGGAAGACCCTCCGACGCCCAAGTCAGTGGAGACCAGCAATCAACAAATATGGGGAGAAGGATCCCCCAAGAAGAGTTCCTCTGAGCTCTCGTGGGAGCTTTCATGGCGGAGTGTGAGAACTACGAATGAAAAATGGGCTTAGAATAGCCGTCCCTGAGAGGCTTGAGGGTGGTAGTATTTATAGGCGGTCACCTGACTTCTTGGACGTGCTCTGGATGAGGTCTAAAAGTTGTTGGGATTCGAAACGGATTCGAATCAGGTTGTTACAGGGCCGGTAGGATCCGTATCTGGTTAGTTAGAGGATCGACGGCTGGAAGGTGGGGAGAGTTGGCCGATGGCTCGAGATTCAGTGGCTGCGTGGTCTCTAGGCCACTATTGTAGGTCCTAGGCCATGTCTTGGCATGATTCCTTGTTTGGAATCTTTATTTTGTTACAGTGAATTTAAACTCTCCCGCGCCAGATTCCGCAGAGGTCTGAAGTAGCTCGGATCGGGTGGCCGAGGAATGGTCTGGCCTTGATGGCAGAAGCATAAGAATAGCTCGGGTTGCCGAGGCATAAGGTTGGCTGAATCTACCGAAGTATAATGTGGTCGGCCGAGTCGGACTTCTGTGAAGCATGGAGTCAAGAACTCCTTGTCCTGGCTTCATGACGTCATTCTTCCCGCGCAAAAGGTGCCAAAGGGGGCCAACGTGGCAGCCATAAATGCCTTAATGATGGAAGGAAATAAGGCATTAAATGCCTTAAAGTAGGTGGATGCACATGGCCTTTATGAGGCCATAATTGCATTGGTGCGAAGGATATAGCGCGGTTGTGGAAACCGAGCTAGAGTGCCGAGGTATATTGGCCGAGCTATGATGGCCGAGCTATGTTGGCTCAGCTATGTTGGCCGAGCTATGCTGAAGCTGGCCGAGGCTGAGGCTGGCCGAGCTATGTTGGCCGAGCTATGCTGAAGCTGGCCGAGGCTGAGGCTGGCCGAGCTATGATGGCCGAGCTATGCTGAAGCTGGCCGAGGCTGAGGCTGGTCGAGCTATGCTTTCTCCTTTCTTTTTATTCCATTAAATGCTAGCCAAGTCATTATGACCGTTTCTACACCATTAAATGCTCCAATTTATTGATTTGACTGCCGGATATTAATGAAGGGGCCCTTAGGAGAACCCACGCACATGCGTGGCCCTTTTTTCCCTATTGTTCTCTTTCTTCATTATAAGGAGACTCTTGTTGCTAGAATGTCGCGCCAATAGGCCAGCTGTCAAGTAGGGCATTTGGACTGGGCGCGACCCCATCGCCGATGTGAGCGGTCGATAATGCAACGATGATTTTACCCCTCATCACTCCCTAAGAAAGTATTCTCTGCTTTCTTTCAGATGAAGTTAAGATGAAACAAACTGAATCACAACCATAGGCTAAGAATATTATATATGGTAGGCCATTAATATTTAATAGTTGCAATGAGTCCTTCACACATATAACATCTCTTGTTTAGAATGCTAAATCACACACATTCCACTTGCTGGAATGAAGTAGAGCTAGTTGTACGTTGGATCAGTTACTTCCTCAACGAATTCCTTGCTATAGTTGAGGGAAGAGACGAGGGCTTGAGGGCTTTCCTGATCTTGAATATGTTCCAAGCTGTTCCAATGGCGTGGCCAGCTGTGGCAAACGCATCTTCTGTCGCCTCTCCGGCGCTCTCTCCAAACCTGAGACCCATGACAACCGATGAGATAAAAGGGAGACCAGAACAAACACCTGGCCACACTGATCTTGAATATATTATGCGAAAGCATTTATAATCTAACAGGCGATCTGGATCTCTCTCTCTCTCTCTCTTTCTCTCTCCCCAAAATGCCATATGTTCGATCTTGATCTAAAGTCATTGACTTAATGCTGCTCTAGCACTAACATATTGGCTTACCTCTTGGTCACAGCCTCGGTAACAACACCAGAGGTTGCAGCGATAGCATTTCTTTCAGCAGCCTCTACTGCATCCAGAACCTTGTCTGCAATCAAGAGAATACATAGGTTATTTATTGAGCTTCTCTTTTTACCTTTTTTTTTTTTTTTTGATTGGATAGTTATGGACTAGAATGGTGAACTGGATTTGTAATAGCCCAGTCTGAACAAATTATGCTAGTGCTAAGCTCTGGTACGGAGCAGTTTGGATCTGAAACATGGTAATGGAGACTTACTAACAGCATCCAGAGAGGCAAGGAGAACCTCTCCGGGAAGCATAGAAAAGAAAGTCTTCCCAGCTTTAGATTGAACTAGTGGTGCCGCCACAGAGCTAGTGACCAGAACAACACCATCCAGCAAAGACCGGCTCATCTTCTCAGTCATTGCTGATACGTTCCTCACCCTGAAAACATGTTAGAATAACTTCATATATAGGCACCTGAATGTAAGTTTCAGACCATGCGATCAAGCCGCTATTGCAATTGTATACAGTGGCTTATCAGGTATTCTGACTTGAACTCTAGCCACAGCTCCACAATCTTACAGAGGTCTATAGGCACACTGCTGAAGTCCAATAGAATTTCATGAATAGCAATTCTTTGATTGGTTACCTTCGGAGACTCATATTGATTTCTCCATTATTTGTTTTTGCTTCAGAACGTTTATCATTCCTATCCTTCCTATCATATAAACCCTTGCTTCCTGCATTGTTAGGCTGAATCAGATCTGCCCCCTTTTGAATCTGCATTTTTTTTTTTTCATATTTTAGCTCCATATCATTTAGAAGCAAAGGAGGAATACAAATATCAAGAGTATAAGAAGAAAAAAATGACTACCTAGAATTTTGAGTTCAATCTTTTGCTAATATGTATCTGTGCAGTCACCTATTGACGCAGATATGATCTTTCTAATTGCTTATGACTTAAAAGGTTGCATTAAATTTATTTTGATAGCTTTACTTCATTCCGTTCATAATCCTTTTTGTAATTTTGCATTTTCTGACTCATGTAAATTTGTAGCTTATCATATAAGTCAGTCCATCAACTGAATAAAGACTTTTTTTCAATTAATTATCTTCTTTTTCCTGAGAACTAGGATAAGAAGAAACCTAGCTGAAAGTCGAATTAAAGTAGGACTGGAACCCAAGCTATTGGAAACAACTCTCATTTACTTGCATTACACCAGCTGATGTGTATTGGGTTATTGGGTCATCTAATTTCACAATGTTTGTGTTCTTTTATGGTACTAACTATGATACTTTGACGGGGACTCATAAACCTCTTCTTCTTCTTTTTTTAACAAAGTGTCACAGTATGACCCAGCATACTTGCTCATAAAGTTAGTGATTTGAATGGTGAAGATGATTACAATTGTTATTAAAATATTGTATCACTTTATCAATAGTTTTGGATTAGTTATATAAGTTATGCCCCATATAAACCTGGAACAATGCTCTGTTATCCACATGTCCCCTGATCACATATATCAGAGAGCTATTAATCATACTACACAGCTGAAATATGTTCTTATTTTATGTTTTTTCTTTCCTGAATAATCTATGACTCTATAAACCAAATTATTCGACTAAATTCAAAATATTCATTATGGAGTTGCAACTTTTCTCAATTATGGCAAGGACTTTCTGAAGCTATATCGCATGCTCTCCAGAACTAACACAATCGATTGAAAAGACAAGTGAAAGAAAAGAACTCCAAACCTGACTGGTGTAAACATTGCTGCATTTAAATATCCCCTTGACAATCTCACCAGTCCCTCCAGCAATTGCCTTCGCCAACAACCCGTTATAATCTTCAATCCTTGGTGCGTAGTCCTTCCAATAAACCTCATAAGGAGGTGGACGTTTCACGGTGGAAGAAGCATCCATGAGTGTTGAAAAACAGGTGTTTTCCTTGAGAAACATATCGAGAGAAGCCAAGCCTCCATCGGGTGCAGCAAATGAGACTCCATAGTTCAAGAAGCCACCATCCTTAACCGGCAAAGTAAAGAGATAGTGGATTTGGTCAAGCTTGATGACGGGCTCATCTTTGGTCAGGGGCCACAGGAGATCGAGGCCAACTCTTATGATCGTAGCTAGGACAGCATCTTGATCGATGATCCTTAGGATGGTGAAGTCCCCCCTGGCAAGCTCGACCACCTCCCTGTCTTTCATGAGGGAGACCGAAGCTCCTGGGATGAGGAGTATTACTTCTTCTCTGCGGCTGTTTTGCGTCATTGGGGAGGAGGTCTTGCAACCCATGCTCCGTTTGGTTCCTAGTTTCTCCAGTTCTGTAGGTTCTGAAGATGAAGTTCCTCTGGAGAAAATATAGGACTGGCCTGACAAAATATTTCCAGTGAAACGAAGTGCATCCGAATCAAGTTTGCAGTCTGAAATCTAAGAGCATCTACGTTGTGTGAGGGACGAATGGAGGCTCAGGAATGATTCCATTTGCCGTATGCCATTCTTTCCCTTTCTTTCCGTGGGTGGTGACTTTATTCGAAGCGTAAGCGATAATATTTGCAAGAGTAAATCATCAGGCAACACCTTGTAGCTTTTCAAAGAGTAGGCCTTGTAAGCTGATATTGATAAGCAGTCATCAGCTTTGTTAGCCGATGCTCAAATTAGGCCTCGAAAAGGAGGGGAATAAAGCTTCTGTTTTTTTTTTTCGGCACTTAGAGAGTTTCTGGTTCTCATTCCCACTGATGAGCACGATTTAATTCAGTGGCTTCTTTTCGGCTGGCTAAAATCATAGAAGCCCAGCCAGGGTATATATTCTTCTGGTGGGCATAAACATGAGGTGACACAAACATCACCACCACTCCACCCCCACGAGCAGCCCACATGATGAACCTTTCGCATAATCATAAACTCAATATGTAAATAATGTCTAAGATTGGGATCCCGGAAGAAGTTGACAGATAGTTCGCTGGGAGGAAGACTGAAAACCGGTAAGAACTGGCAACCTGGAACTTCAAATTCATCACAAACCAAAATCATTCAATTTCATTTGATGACACGCCTGATGGCCCTCCCTCCCCCTCTTACACCTCTCGTACCTCACCGCTGCCCGCGTCAGGCTGCCGGTCCTCTTGCTGCCCTGGCGGGCTATGAAGAAGCCAATCTCCCGCGTTGAGGCGCATCGCCATGAAGACTCAAGATCTCATATATCTTTCATGGAAAAGAATCATAAGAAAGGAGACTTTTTTTTCATCATCATTTTATATTTGCCGAAACAACTTGGCTTATATATACAGCCATTACAAGAGAAGTTTAAGAGACATAAGTTCAAAGTATTAAATAAACCATTACATTTTCAAGATAATTTAATTTAATCTAAAGACTTTTAATTCTTCAAGAAAGTAAAAATTTGAACTTGATGAAATTTCACAGTCAAGGCAATTTGGATTAGAGTTTCAACAATGCCTCCTCTAAACCAAACTTGCTTTTCATTCCCAGGCTTGCTGCATTTTTTTGTTTTTTTTTTTTTTTTTTTTTTGTGAAAACTGGTCCTCCAAGTGGTTTAGTAAAAATATCTACCTTTTGTTTACTAGTCTTGCAATACTCAACATGAACAATACCTTCATTTATCAGCTTCCTTAAGAAATGATATCGAAGTCGAATATGTTTCGTTTTTTCATGAAACATTGGATTCTTTGAAATTAATATAGTTGAATTGTTGTGATAGAACAAGGTTGTTGGACTTGTTTGAACATGATTGAGATTCTCCAAAATTTCATGCAGCCAAAGTAGATGTTAACCTGCAAAAGAAACAACAACATATTCGGCTTCTGTGGTTGAGAGTATTGCTTTTTTGAACACCATGCTACTGTTCCACTTCGGATATCAAAAACATAACTTGAAGTGCTCTTACCATCATCAAGACTTCCTACTAGATCACTGTCAGTATAACTAACAAGATTAACTGGCACATTTGCTTGATAGAAAATACCATAATTAAAAGTTCCTTTCACATATCTTAGGATTTGTTGGGGGGTAGAATCGTCATTGCATTGATAATCATGCAAGGAGGCTAAGACTGGCCCCATCCCTCCGCCCGCCACGATATGTCCCCAAGGAATAAGCTAGGCTAATATGGACCATCGGGTCATGCGACCCCCCGAGCCTCCCATGGTTCGGCTTTCCCCGAGCTTCCATAGCTCGGCATTCCCCGGGTTTCCATAGCCCGGCTTCCCCGAGCTTCCATAGCTCGGCTTCCCCGGGTTCCCATAGCTCGGCTTCCCCGAGCTTCCCATAGCTCGGCTTCCCCGAGCTTCCATAGCTCGCTTTCCCAAGCTTCCTGCAGCCCATCTTCCCCGAGCTTCCATAGCTCGGCTTCCCCGAGCTTCCTGCAGCCAGTCTTCCCCGAGCTTCCCATAGCTCGGCTTTCCCCGAGCTTCCATAGCTCGGCTTTCGCCGGGCTTCCATAGTTCGGCTTCCCCGAGCTTCCTGCAGCTCGCCTTCTCCGAGCTTCCCATAGCTCGGCTTCCCCGAGCTTCCATAGCTTGGCTTTCGCTGGGCTTCCATAGCTCGGCTTTCCCGAGCTTCCTGCAGCTCGCCTTCCTGAGCTTCCAATAGCTCGCCTTCCCCGAGCTTCCCATAGCTCGGCTTTCCCCGAGCTCCCATAGCTCGGCTTCCCCGAGCTTCCCATAGCTCGGCTTTCCCCGAGCTTCCCATAGCTCGGCTTTCTCCGAGTTTCCATAGCTTGGCTTCCTCCGGGCTTCCATAGCTCGACCATCCTGAGCGATCCATGATTCGATATTCACCTCCGTGGAACCTGACGCGGGAGAGCCCATGCCCATCATCACAGGATCCCAGACAAAGGATCACATCGAGGAGTGGTCTAGGACCTAACACGGCTACCTGGGACCTATGCATCTACCAGATCTCAGGCCAACAAGGAGCTCTCCTAGCTGTCGATCCCTTAACGAACAAGATACGGATCCCAACGGCCCCACAACGGCCTGATTCGATTCATCTTCGTATCCTAACAACCTTCGAACCTTCCAGAAGGCGCCCAAGATCCAGGTGATAGCCTATAAATACGACACTCCCAGATTTTCTCAGGTATGCGCTCACTGCCCCTGGCTCACTCTCACTCTCACTCTCTCACTCTCCCCCTGCTCGTCGGTGCTCCCCCTAGAGCTCCCGATCAGCCGCCCCTGGAGAGACTCCCCGGAGAGATCCCTCTCTTCATTTTCTGTTGATCAAATTCCCCCACTGACTTGAGCGTCAGAGGGTCTTCTGCGGAGGACCACCTCCAATACCTCTCGTGCGAGGACTTCTGTGCAGGTCTGCCCAGGAGATCGACCACGCCCGAGTCGGAGGACGGATCCCGGCGGCAACAGATTGGCGCTAGAGGAAGGGCCTCAAGTCCCGTCAAACTTGAAGAAAGGAGATAAGGATCTCGATCTGGAGTAGAACCTCTCCAATGGCTAATCGGAGAAGAGCAACCTCTGAAGCCCAAGACCAGGTCGCCTCCCAGAGACCTGATCCGGTGAGCAGTGTGGCGCCATAGCCTCCACCGATTTAGACCCCGTCACCACCAGCCATCCCGGTGACCCAGGACCAGTTCGCCATGCTGGTCCAACAAGTCCAGGCCCGACCCATCTGGTCCAGGAGCGTTTCATAGCTCCCCCTGCTCCGCACCTTCATAGGGAGGCCGCAGCTCCTTCCTCTTCGGCAACCTCCTCCTCCGGTCCACATGAAGCCATGGACCCCCCGCATCGACCTAGAGGGGGCAAACCAATCCCGCGAGGCGGCTACGATAGGGATCCTCCAGATCTCGACGAGCCCGGACCCTCTCATCGGTGTCCTCCCACCATGATTCTATGCCGTCCCTGCGCTCTCCTCGCCCAGCTCCTCCTCTTACTGCTGAAGAGGAGATCCGTCGATAGATCCGGGAGATGCGTCAGGAGCTGGACGCCACCAAGCAGGCCCATCCACCTCAGCCCAAGGCGAAGCAGGGCATCCCCTTCTCAAAAGGGATCATGGAGGAAGTGATTCCCTTCCATGTCAAGCTACCAGCCGTCGAACCCTACCATAGCTCTTCTGACCGGATGATCATCTCAGCAGCTTCCAGTCAATAATGATGCTCCACGGAGCATCCGATGCGATCCTCTGCCGCGCCTTCCCCTCCACCCTCAGAGGATCTGCCCGAACCTGGTTCAACGCCTTGAAACCGGGTTTCATTGATTCATTTGATGAGCTGAGCCGCCTTTTTATTGGCCAGTTCGTCAGCAGCCGCCGTCACCGACGGAGATCCGACTCCCTCTCCGAAGTCAAGCAGAGAGAGGGGGAGTCCTTGAGAAACTATCTTGGCCGCTTCAACAAGGCCATGTTAGAGGTGGACCACCTTAACCATGAGGTGGCTATGTCCGCCTTAGCGGGGGGAGTCTCAAAGGAAAGCGACTTCTACCTGGCAATGGAAGTCAGCTACCCCCTAAACCTCTCCGATATGATGGCCCTGGCAGACAAATACGCCAAGGTCGAAGAGTCGCGGAGAGTTGCCCTCGCCGAGCTGGCAAAGAAGAAGGAGCCCAAAGGTTCCGACAGGCACCGACCCGCCCATCGGCCAAGTCCACCTCATCGCCAAAGAGCTCCCCCACCGCCGCCGAGGAATCGCTTCCGGAGCCCACCCAGGCGATTCGACCGCTACACTTTGCTAACTGTGCCCCGGGCAAATCCTCATGGAGATAGAACGCCAGCTTCCCCGGCCAGCTCCTCTTCGAGGGAATCCGACCCGGAGGGACCCTACCAAATACTGCCGCTACCACCAGGAGCACGACCACGATACTGAGGAATGCTGGCAGCTGAAAAATGAGATTGAGAGGCTGATCCAATGGGGCCGACTGAACCAATTCAGGAGGGCTCCCGAGCCGGGACAAGGGGGGGATCGCCAGCCCGAGCTTCAACAACTTCCCCCTCCGCCAAATCCACCTGTAATCGGCCACATCAACGTGATCGAAGAAGCCGGCGGCTCGAGCTCCAGAAATGATGGCGAAGGATCGGCGCCAAAGAAAGCATGGACGGGCGAGCTCTCCTTCTCCGACGATGATCTCCGAGGGATACAGTTCCTCCATGACGATGCACTAGTTGTATCCCTCAATTTGAATGACTATGATGTAAGCCGGATCCTTGTTGACAGTGGAAGTTCAGTGAATGTTTTGTACCTCGATGTGTTTGCCAAGATGAGACTGCTCACAGAAAACCTTAGAGCTGTGGATTCCACCATAATGGGATTCACAGGCGATGTCATCATCCCGGAAGGGGTCGTAACCCTGACGGTTTGCGCAGGAGCCTGGCCCCTTGTGGCCACTGTTCACACGGACTTCCTAGTGACCAAACTCAAGTCTCCATACAATGCAATATTCGGCAGACCCGGCCTGATGTCCTTCAAGGCAGTTGTCTCCATCCCACACCTGTCCATGAAATTTCCCACCAGACGGGGGGTTGGAGTTGTCCAAGGAAGCCAAACCATGGCTCGATAGTGCTTCGTTACCAGCCTTCAGTCCAGAATGCCGGAGGTTGATGGGCTGGACGCTCAGGAGGATTTCGCCAAACAGCGAGGAGAACCCGCCGAGGAGCTGGAAGAAGTACCGTTGGATGAGGCTCGTCCCGACCGAACCATAAAAATCGGGTCGCTGCTAAAGGGCAAACCTCGGCGCAAGCTAATCGAGTTGCTCTGAAGCAACGCCGACGTCTTCGCCTGGTCCGCCTTTGACATGCCGGGGATCAACCCCGAGGTTCTTGTCCACCGTCTTAATGTGGATGAGATGTACCGGCCCGTCAAGCAGAAGAAGAGGAGCTTTGCCCCGGAACGACAGAAGGCCATTGAAGAGGAGGTCGACAAACTCATCAAGGCAAACTTTGTCCGGGAGGTAAATTACCCGAGCTGGCTATCAAATGTCGTCATGGTGAAGAAGTCGAACGGCAAGTGGCGGATTTGCATCGACTTCACCAACCTCAACAAAGCTTGCCCGAAGGACAGCTTCCCTCTTCCCCGGATCGATCAGCTTGTGGATGCCACCTCGGGTCATCAAATGCTGACATTCATGGACGCTTACTCCAGCTACAATCAGATCCGGATGGCCCCCGAAGATGAAGAAAAGATCGCCTTCATAACTGACCGAGGTATATACTGTTACCATGTTATGCCTTTTGGTCTTAAAAATGCAGGAGCCACCTACCAAAGGCTGGTAAACAAAGTATTCAAGGAGCAAATCGGCCGAAATATGGAGGTGTATGTCGACGACATGCTGGTCAAAAGCAAAGAGCATCACAATATGTCGAGGACCTCTCGGAGAGCTTTGCAACGCTCCGCAAGTATAGGATGAAGCTCAATCCGACTAAGTGCGCCTTCGGCGTTAACTCCGGGAAGTTCCTCGGCTTCATGGTCTCCCAGCGAGGTATCGAAGCTAACCCTCAGAAGATTCAAGCTCTTCAACAAATGGTGCCCTCAGCATCTATTAAAGAAGTCTAGCGCCTAACTGGGAGGATAGCGGCCCTCAACCGCTTCGTGGCGCATTCAGCCGAAAGATGCCTCCCCTTCTTCAAAACCCTCCGGTCGGCTAAGAACTTCCAGTGGACCCCCGAGTGTCAAAAATAATTTCAAGATCTCAAGAAGTACCTCGGTTCTCCCCCACTCCTCAGCAGTCCAAGTCCAGGCGAGACGCTGTTCTTATATCTGGCTATTTCAGAAGGTGTCGTCTGCTCGGTGCTAGTTAGAGAGGAAAGCATGGTCCAGAAGCTAATTTACTATGTCAGTAGACTACTCCGCGACGCAGAGACAAGATATAGCAGAATTGAAAAGATGGTGTTGGCCTTGATCACCTCAGTTCGGAAGCTACGACCGTACTTTCAGGTGCATTCTGTGATGGTCCTGACTGACCAACCCATCAAGACGGTAGTCCACCACCTGGATACATCATGAGAATGACCAAGTGGGCCGTCGAGCTGAGCGAGCATGATATCCACTTTTAGCCTCGCCCGGCCATCAAAGCTCAGGTGTTAGCGATTTCCTCCTCGAGTGTACCATCCCGGAGGACGGCTCCACCCCTAACTCCCCTAAAGAACCGAAATCTGGTGCCCGGTGGCTCCTCCATGTCGACGGGTCATCTAACGCTCACCGCTTCGGTGCGGGCCTGGTTCTCACCAGTCCGGAGGGGACGACTTTTGAATATGGTGTCTGCTTCTCCTTCCCAGCCTCCAACAATGAAGCTGAGTATGAAGCCCTGCTGGCCGGTCTTCGAATCGCCCATAACCTGAAGGTGGAGAAACTTAATGCCTTCACCGACTCCCAGCTAGTGGCGGGTCATGTGCGAGGGGAGTTTGAGGCTCGGGAACCAAACATGATTTGATATCTTCAAGAGGTGCGGAGCCTACTCTCCCATTTTCCTGAGTTTGAGATTATTCAGATTCCTAGATCTGAGAATGCCCGTGCCGACCTGCTGTCCCGACTGGCGACCACGGAGTCAATGGACGCCGAGCAAAAATTCAACCTGGAGACCTTGGAGAAACCCAGTATCGCGGAAGCCGACCGAATAATGCAAGTTGAGGCTGAACCATCATGGTTCGACCCCATTCTAAAGTACCTCAAAGAAGGGTCGCTTCCACCCGACTGGAGAGAAGCTAGAAAGCTAAAGCTGCAGGCCACCCATTATGTACTGATCGACGATCAACTCTACAAACGGTCCTTCTCCATGCCACTGCTCAGATGTCTTCGCCCAGATTATGCTCTCCGTGAAGTGCATGAGGGGATTTGCGGAAACCATCTGGGAAGCCGGTCCCTATGTCACAAGGTGCTACAACAAGACTACTATTAGCCGACCATGCAGAAGGATGCAGACGACCTTGTCCGAACTTGCGACCCGTGCCAGAGGCACTCAAGCATTCAAAGACTCCCCTCCGCCAGCCTGGTTCCTATATCCTCCGCTTGGCCCTTTGCCAAGTGGGGGATGGACATCCTCGGCCCGTTTCCGCTTGCCACAGGGCAGCGAAATTTCTATTTGTCGCCATCGACTACTTTACTAAATGGGTCGAGGCGGAGGCGGTTGCACAAATAACTGAGGCACGGGCCAGAGATTTTGTATGAGGTCCATCATCTGCCGTTTCGGCCTCCCGCACACTATAATCACTGATAACGGCAGACAATTCGATAATCCTAAGTTCCGCCAGTTCTACGAAGAACACAGAATCTGTCACTACCTCACCTCGGTCGGCATCCGCAAGCCAATGGAGCAGCTGAAGTGACCAACAGGACTCTGCTTCAAGAATCAAAGCCCGGCTTTCCAGAGCCCAAGACAGGTGGGCGGATGAGTTGCACCACGTCCTGTGGGCCTACCGCACCACCCCAAGAGTACCCACAGGCGAAACCCCGTTCCGGATGGCCTTCGGCACAGAGGCCATCATCCCAGTGGAAATAGGTCTCCCTTCGCTACGGGTGGAAAGCTACTCGGAGGAAGCCAACGACGAACAGCTCCGCACCAACCTCGACCTGATAGAGGAGGTTAGAGAGAAAGCCCGGATCAGAGTGGCTACCTATCAGCAAAGGGTGGCCCGCTACCACGCCTCCAGAGTCAAAGGGAAAGCTTTCTTGCCCGACAACCTTGTTCTCCGGAAAGCATCTGTCTCCAAACCGCTGGAGCAAGGAAAGCTGGCACCAATTGGGAAGGTCCCTACCAAGTAGCGGAGATCGTTGGACCGGGGACCTACAAGCTGCAAGATTTAAGCGGAAAGTCCATCCCCCGAACGTGGAACTCGGACAATCTCCGTAAGTATTATCAATAGGGTATGTCCTTTATAGGCCCACCTCAGTATACCTTATTATACCTTTTTGTCGGCACATGTTTTCATAATTTACAACACGAATCATCATACATTATGTCACCAAAGATTGCGAAAAGAAACAGGTGCTGCTCACCAATTCTCGGCACGACCGAGTTACCTATTTGAACAGGAAATCTCTGAACCTCGGCTGGGCCGAGCAACAAAATCTCCGAACCTCGGCTGGGCCGAGCAATAAAATCTCCGAACCTCGGCTGGGTCGAGCAACAAAATCTTCGAACCTCGGCTGGGCCGAGCAATAAAATCTCCGAACCTCGACTGGGCCGAGCAACAAAATCTCTGAACCTCGGCTCGGACGAGCAACAAAATCTCCGAACCTCGGCTCGGTCGAGCGACAAAATCTCCGAATCTCGGCAGGGCCGAGTGACAAAATCCCCGAGCCTAGACAGGGCTACGATCTCTGAAGCCTTGGCCAAAACTGGAGTGCGTGAACCTTGACCAAAGCCAAGGGTTATATTCTGCTACTAGAAACCTCGGCAAAGCCAAGGAACGACCTTAACTACTGAATCCCTCGGGCCAACCGAGTGATATTCCTGCACTTTGGCCACATCCCAAGGCATCGTTTTGAAGCCGAGTGACCTCTCGGATGCCTCAAAATGAAAACCTCCTGATACTCCTAAAGAACTAAAGGATATCCTTCTAAGGACCGCCTAGGTCCGTCACTGGTCCAAACAGAGACCAGTGACCCCCCAAGAAAACTTGGTTCAAATTCGGGCAGCTGGCAAGCCCCGGCTAACCTAAACATCCTTCTAAACTATGTCTTGATTCGGATGGCTTACGTGCCTAAACGAAACCCGGCCGTGATCCCTAAAATTAGCTCGAACTTGGCCGGCTGATAGATCTCAATCAAACATGGCAAATGCTTCGGAAACAATAAGATGCACCATATGCAAAATCTTCATATTCATTGATTGAAAGAAGAAGAAAAACAACAACGGTGAAAAAGAGAAAGAAGCAAAAAGAGCCCTCACTAAGGCTCACTATCATCCCCGGGAGTTGACAAGTCCTCCAAGCGCCGGGATAGTTCTGCGACTCGACGGTGGAGGGACGCTATCTCCTCCCTCTGCCGGTCCACCACCGGCGAAGGGCCGCCGTCTCCCTCGTAGAGACAGCAAGATACTCCTCGGCAACCCTCTCAAGCCGTTCGTGGCTTGCGAAGGCCGACGCCAAGGCCTGGGCGTCAACCGTAATGGTAGGACGACTCCCTTCTGAACGCCTCGAGCCATTAATCACCACGCCTAGTCCATCGGGTGACTGCTCTCCACCTTGGAAAGCCATGTTGAAAGTTGTTTAAAGATCGAACCGAAGGGATGGCAAGCACCAGCACCCTACTCGCCTATTTATACTCTTCAAGTGAGTCTCTCGATCAGTCGGGCTATAAATACCGACCCGTGAAAATTCGCCGCGTGTCGCCGCTTTAACTGGCGCCTACATAATCCGAAGGGCCATGCCCCGTCCCAAGCAAGATTGATAAATGTCGATGGACCGTTCGGGAACCCCCTCCTTCCCTAGGAACGGGTACTTTCCGATCTTTCGACCCCTTGCAATAAATGCCCTCGATACTTCCCCAGGCTCTTTTAAACTAGCCACCCTTTGGAAAACGTAAGGAGAAAGAGCGTCAGCACCTGACAATAATTCGTTCCCTCGGGAGTGGTCAAACCATAAATGGAGGGCGTGACCGTGCACCGCCCGTCCCGCCTTGACGACCCTCGCCGAACCTCACAGGAACCAAGTATCATGACTCACCGTGACAGCTAAGTCACCTCTGAACCTTGGCAGGGCCAAGCAACCGTTCTCCGAACCTCGGCAGGGCCGAGCCACAAATATCCAAACTCCAATAGGATCGAAGCGTGAATCTCCGAGCTTGGCCAGAGTCAAGGGATATGTTCTACTGCCGAATAGTCTCTAAATTTCCACCTAGATTTGGGTGACTTACAAGCCTCGACTAGTTCGGATAGCATGGGATCCTCGCCTAGAAACGAACGAGATGTCCTTATGCCCCATGGCCAACAACAACAGCTTGGCACAAAAGAAACAGAAATTGAGAAATAGAACAAAACTTTCTTTATTTCATTGCCACCGAGACCGATTACAACCGCCTGAGAGGCATTGAAATGCATAAAATGAAGATGAGTACAAAACTCGAGCAAACTGCTCCAAAGCAGATCTGGGCAACTGTGATGCTCCGGCGTCCGGACTGACAAATCAGACAAACCATGAAACGGTCAGCTCGCCTGAACAGTTGACGAAGCTGACCCTCCACGGCCCCTCTCGAACGAACCAAGAGGTCCAAAAGGAGGCATGGCCTGTGGATGCTAATTCTGAGGACCCGGGCAAACCAGCCAACTCCCCTAGGGCGGGATGCTGGATCACAGACCGCTACCCGACTGGGACCTCGGGGACGTCAGACCCCCGTTGCTCCCATCTTCTTCTCCCCGTGGCAAGGATTCCCCTCAGAGAAGGGATGAGAATCCAGACCAACGGAGGAGGGAGGCTCTGTGCGTGCTACGGGGGTGTCGATACACTTCCTACCTTGCGCCCCCCTGTAGCGAACCATAAAGGACACACGGGAAGCGCATATGTGCGCTCTCCGTGTGATCTCTGTGGCCCTCCTGTGCTCTCCATATGATCTCGGGGCTCATCCCCTAAGGGCGAGCCACTCTCCAACGGCTCCTTCGTCACCCCAACTATCCGGGGGAGAAAGGCTTATGAAAGGAAAGCTCGATCCACCCACTCGAAACACCAGAGAGATGGGCATTGTGGAAACTCTAACAGGGAAGGAAACTTTGAGGATGGCCTAACATGACCCCTCTTCTCCCTTTTTATAGGCAGAAACAAACTGGAAGCAGCTATCAAAACAGGAAGCCCCGAGATTCAAAACACCTAACCCATGCCACCACATGGCCTCCCAGGATGAAAGCAGCGCCCCATTGCGCACCAAGCCCATCGCCTGAGCCATGACGCACGCAAAGATTTCCTTTGATCCCGGATCATGGTTATTGAATGCAGAAAATCACCCGCCAATCCTACGAAAATTGACAGATCCGGGATCGTCCTATGAAAGTGACATCCTCCAATGGCGGAAAAACGCTTGCATCATACCCCCAAATAACCCCCGCGGGAAAAGACCAACACAATAAAGGCCTCCCGAAAGGCTCTAGAGCAGCTTTTTACTGGCGTCAAAACCGTATCATCCACTTCGGCAAAACGAAAATCACTCGCCTGAGAAAAGACAGAACACTGACAAAGCAATTAAGGGTGCAGACGTCGTGCGTTCCTCGGTAATGAACCCCCAGTCTGGTTGCGTGTAAGGCCTAGGCATCACCTAACCCTCCCCTTGTGGGCCGAAGCTGTTCCTATACTTCAAAAACCAATCGAAGTATCTGCTCCAGCCGAGCTACTTTATCCTTCGGCTCCAACCGAGCTACTTTGTCCTTCGGCTCCAACCGAGCTACTTTGTCCTTCGGCCCCAGCCGAGCTACTTTGTCCCTCAGCCCCGAAAGGCTATCTCGCTCTTCGAATTTGGTCGAACCACCATGTCGTTCGGCCTAAGCCAAGTTAAATCGTCTCATACCAGGCTACGTTGACGTCCGACCTTTTCGTTGAGACAACCCCTACGCCTTGGCCTTTACCAGGATATTCCACCAAAACTTGAGACAAGAAACCATCCAGGGAAGACAAACAAATGAAAAATGGCCGATCCATTTATTGATTTCCGGTCAAGCTACAAAACAAAAGAAAGGGAAAAAACACATATGGCCCCCCAAAGGGTCAGGATTTGGGATCAATCCCAGCATCTCCTGCGGCCGCATCAGCAGGGGCGTTGCTTGGCTCTCCCTTCTCGAAGGTGCCATGACGGGATAAGTCGGCAGTTGCATCAACTCCCAAAATAGCATCAAGGTCGACATCAGATATTTCTCCATACTCGTCCTCCTCGACCCCTGGGGTGTATGCTTCATAATGCTCAGTGTCTAGGCACGACAGGTCCAGGTCGGGGTAGGTCTGGGCAACCTTAGCCCTCGCCTCATCTTCGCCCAACTGAAATGCGTCAGCACAGGCCGCCCTACGTTCGTCGGTGAATTCGGCGGATTTCTTGTACTCCTCCACCGCCGAAGAAGCCCGCACACTTGCCTCGGCTAATTGCTTCTTCAGTTCGGAGATCCTTCGGTGCCTCGAGGCCACCTCCTCTCCGAATGCCGCCAACCGTCCCTGGAATTTCTGCCTCATCTTATGCGTCTGCAGGCGAAAAGGCCGAGTAAAGCGAAAATCGAAAGGTCAAAACGAATGGATCCAATAGAGCCATACCTGCTCCTCCCACCGGGCTAACTCGCCCTCCAACACGTGAACCCTATTGAGAGCCCTAGACCTAGCTGACTGACTCTGGCGAAGGCTCTCTTTTAGCTCATCCACCCAAGCCTGGGTATCTCCAACTTCCTGGCGAGCAAAGTCGACCTCATCAGATAGTCGGGCAGCTCGTTCATCCGACCACTTTAGCCGATCCTGTGTATCGGCAAGCTCCTTGCTTAGGCGGGTGAGGTGGTCCTGCTGCCGCCGGCATTTGCGTTCTTCCTCCTCGAACTTTTTGCTCCAGCCGGCCTTATCTTCAGTGTGGTTAGCTTTCAGCTGGTCCCACCTCTTATCAAAAATAGCTGCATGGACTTAGCCTTGCCTTCATGCTCCGCCCTGGCCTGAGAAAGCTCCAGGTTAGCCTTCTCGGATTGCTCACGGAATCCTTGGAGCTCACCAATTTGTACGGTAAGTTGGGAGGCTCTTTCCCTCTCAACCACGAGGGTCCTGTTGGTCTCCCCAAGCACCCGCTAGAGCTCACCAACCTGTGCAGCAAGTCGAGGGGCTCTCTCCCTCTCAACTGCAAGGATTCTGCGAGCCTCCCCGAGCTCCCTTTGAAGGGTCACCAGGGCTCGAGAGAGTTTGTCGGTCGACTCCGCCCTCTCCTTGAAAAGATCGGCCTCATAGCGGGCCCGGGCCCAAGCTCCAACTGCTAGATGCAAGCGTCATTTCAATGCCCTCATGATCAGGGCGCTCTGCGAAAGAAGGATGACACGCATAAAAGACAGTCGAACTAACTAACCAAAGATCCGACTTCGGTGCGATAACTTACCCGAGACGCGTAGTCTGTGGCGATCCTTTAAGAGCAAGGTCATCAATCTTGGGAGAAGGAAAGCCTCGTTTGGCACCCTAGCACGACGGAAGGCCACCTCAACAAGGTCTTCCGGGTGACCCCCTCCAATTGAAGAACTCTCCTCTCCTTGGAACGTAGACCGCATCAGAGCAGAGAACCTGGCGCTTACTTCCGGGTCGCGTGAGTGGAAGTCTGCTCCCAGGGAGCCATCCAGAACGCCCGCAACCCATGAACTTCTTGACAGCCCAGCTTCCACCACCAGGGCCCTCGCTTGAGAAGCCTCGGACGTTTCGGCTCCAACAAGGAGAGCCCCGGCCGAAGCACCCCCTTTGCTCGCCGGCTCCCCTCCTTCTCCTCCTCTTCTTCTTCCTCTTCTTCTCCTTCTGCTTCCGTCTCCTCAGAGATTTCCCTGTCCACGACAGGCCCTTCAAGAACTTCCGCTCCTCCCGGAGCCCCCTGTTCCTCGGTGGAAGGCCCTTCACCAGGGAACCCCCCGCGGACTTCGATCGTTGGTTCGGCAGGTTCGGCCATCTCCTCGTCTCCCGCTGGTTCTCCTACCGACAACCCTCGCCGAACCTCAGCAGCCGCAACCTCTTCCCCTACCTCGATGGAAGCGGAGGTCGCCCCCACCTCCTCCTGCGACCTTGCCGAGCCACCGGCCTCCAATAGGGAGACCGCGCCGCCTCGTCTACGGGAGCCCCCAGGCTAGCCGGCGTTTCCCCTTCGCCATCATCGAACAAAACGACGACGGGGGGGAGGAAACCTCAGCAGCCTCCTCCGAAACCCCGCGACTTCCCGATCTTCACCCCTGGACAGATCCTCCTCCGCCGCCAAAAGATCAGGCGCCGCCAGAACTTCGGCAGCTTCGGCCTGCGGCGACGAAGAGCGCCGACTATCACCGTCTCTCCCGATCCCCTGGAGTGGGAACCAAAGGGGCGAAGCCTCTTCTCGGACCGATGCTTGCTACTGGAGCCAGATCTCCTTCGGCGCTTTCCCAGCTCCTCCCTCATCTGGTCTGCGAGCGCCGACTTTTCGGCTGTAGGAGCAATACGATTTGCCTGTTAGTTCGCACAGAAATTAAAGATGAAGCCACACTAAATTATCAGCTACGGGGTATTACTCACCGCGAGGATCGACGGGGCTTAGTCCGGCCGCAAAAAGAGCATCCTCCGATAAGAGAATGCTGGTTGGGAGCGCCTGACTGCTGCACAGCACAACCAAATCCCTCCTCTCCGAATCAGTTAATTCCGGGTGCGCTTCCAGATCCTTCACGTACTGCCCCCATAACCAAGAGAAATCCAAACCAATATTCCCCCTGACTATGAGGAACCGTGACTTCCACTCCTTTATCGATGATGGGTTGTCCGATATCATCTTGAAAGATCTCCGGAGACCGATGTAAGGCCATTCTGAGGCCCTCCCGGAGACCAGATTGAAGCACACCCTGAATAGTGAGAGGGTCGCAGTCACCCCGAGGCGCTTGCACAACGAGATAAACCCGATGAGGTTGCGCCAACTGTTGGGGGCCACCATGGTGAAACATATGTTGTAGAACTTCATCACCTCCCGCACCAACGGATGAAGGGGCAACCGGAGGCCTGCCCTCAAGCTTTCCTCGTAGCAGAACGTTCCATCCTCTAAACCGGACGTCACTCTATCCTCAGCCATTGGGACCAACAAGACGACGTCCTGGGGGATCTTGTACAAGCGGCGCATCCGTTCCAAATCGGCCAGGGTCACCTCCGAGGCCTGGTCGCTTGGGCTCACCATGTCTTCGATCGCAAGAGACGATGAGCAGAATCGCAGCGAAAGCAAGAAGACACAGTTCTTCAAAGGAGAACGAAAGGGGCACCATAAATAAAGAAAGCGCCGCCACCACTCCGCTTTTCCAATCGAAACCGCCTCAGGGTGGGGATGAGGCGTCCTAACCTAGGCATCCGGAACTGTCGCTACGGGCGCCATGAAAGTCGGGATTTCCCACGTGGCACTTCCCCAGCCGTTACCTTCGCCCCTAAGGAATGACAGATCCGCCTCGGAAAGGCAAGATGGCCCCACAGCATTAATTAGGGCATCATTGCGCAAGCAATCAAATACGCATCCCCAAATACAGATCACGCCACCTAGGCCTATACTCCCTACGCCCGAACCTACGCTTCGAACTAGGGAGTGGGAGGCATGTGTTGGGGGATAGAATCGTCATTGCATTGATAATCGTGCAAGGGGGCTAAGACCGGCCCCATCCCTCCGCCCGCCACGATATGTCCCCGAGGAATAAGCTAGGCTAATATGGACCGTTGGGTCATGCGACCCCCCGAGCCTCCTATGGTTCGGCTTTCCCCGAGTTTCCATAGCTCGGCCTTCCCCGGGTTCCCATAGCCCGGCTTCCCTGAGCTTCCCATAGCTCGGCTTTCGCCGGGCTTCCATAGCTCGGCTTCCCCGAGCTTCCCATAGCTCGGCTTCCCCGAGCTTCTATAGCTCGGCTTTCGCCGGGCTTCCATAGCTCGGCTTCCTCGAGCTTCCTGCAGCCCATCTTCCCCAAGCTTCCATAGCTCGGCTTCCCCGAGCCTCCTGATAGCTCGGCTTCCCCAAGCTTCCATAGCTCGGCTTTCACCGGGCTTCCATAGCTCGGCTTCCCCGAGCTTCCTGTAGCTCGCCTTCCCCGAGCTTCCCATAGCTTGGCTTTCGCCGGGCTTCCATAGCTCGGCTTCCCCGAGCTTCCTGCAGCTCGGCTTCCCCGAGCTTCCCATAGCTCGGCTTTCCCCAAGCTCCCATAGCTCAGCTTCCCCAAGCTTCCCATAGCTCGGCTTTCCCCGAGCTCCCATAGCTCGGCTTTCTCCGGGCTTCCATAGCTCGACCTTCCTGAGCGATCCATGATTCGATATTCACCTCCGTGGAACCTGACGCGGGAGAGCCCATGCCCATCGTCACAGGATCCCAGGCAAAGGATCACATCGAGGAGTGGTCTAGGACCTAACACGGCTACCTGGGACCTACGCATCTACCAGATCTCAGGCCAACAAGGAGCTCTCCTAGCCGTTGATCCCTTAACGAACAAGATATGGATCCCAACAGTCCTACAACGGCCTGATTCGATTCATCTCCGTATCCTAATAACCTTCGAACCTTCCAGAAGGCGCCCAAGATCCAGGTGATAGCCTATAAATACGACACTCCTAGATTCTCTCAGGTATGCGCTCACTGCCCCTGGCTCACTCTCACTCTCACTCTCTCACTCTCCCCTGCTGCTCGTTGGTGCTCCCCCTAGAGCTCCCGATCGGCCGCCCCTGGAGAGACTCCCCGGAGAGATCCCTCTCCCCATTTTCTATTGATCACCGATTCCCCCATTGACTTGAGCATCGGAGGGTCTTCCGCGGAGGGCCACCCCCAACGCCTCTCGCGCGAGAACTTCTGTGCAGGTCCGCCTAAGAGATCGACCGCGCTCGAGTCAGAGGACGGATCCCAGCGGCAACAGGATTCTTTTTTTTGCCTCCCAATGATTAGAGAATGGTTTCTTCATAAATCTACTTATCAAACTAACAGCAAATATGATATCTAGCCTGATTGCAATTAAATACATTATATTTCCAATCAAACTTCAAAATATAGTTGAGTTAATCAGTTTTCTTTCACCATTTTTGCTCAATTTCAGTCATGCAATACAAGGGGTTGAAACAGGATTTGCATTTTTCATTCTGAATTTTTTTAAAATCTGTTTTGCATAACTCTCTTGAGTGATACAAATTCAATGCTTGAATCTATGAATTTCAATTCCAAGAAAATGATGTAGTTCACCCAAGTTAGTCATTTCAAACTCATTCTTCATTGAGTGCTTAAAATCATTCAACAACTCTAAATCATTACAAGTAAAAATAAGATCATCAGCATAAAGACTTACAAACATGAAGCCTCCATGTGGACTGATTTTAATGTAAAGAGTGTGCTCCAATGGACATTTCTGAAAACCATTCATCTCAAAATAAGAATTGATACAGCTGTACCAAGCCCTTGGCAATTATTTTAGTCCATATAAAGCCTTTTTTAGCTTGTAAACCTTATCTTCTTCTCCCTTTTGTTCAAAACCTAGAGGTTGTTCAAGGTAGACTTCTTCCTTGATTACTCCATTTAGGGAAGCAGATTGCACATCCATTTGAAAAATCATCCAATTGTTTTGAGCTGCAAGAGAAATCAACAGTCGAACTGTATCAAACCTTGACACAGGAACAAAAACTTTTGCAAAATCTTCTCCCTCTTTTTGTTTATATCCCTTTGCTACAAGCCTTGCTTTATGCTTGTTGATGGAGCCATCCGGATTCATTTTTGTTTTGTACACCCATTTAACACCAATGTGCTTTTCTAATATGAAGACTCAAAATCTCATATATTTTTTATGAAAAAGAATCACAAGGAAGAAGACACTCTATTTTTTTCATCATCATTTTATATTTGCAGAAACAACTTGGCTTATATATCCATTGCAAGAGAAGTCTAAGAAACATAAGTTCAAACAGCTATATTAAATAAATCATTATATTTTCAAGATAATTTAATTTAATTTAAAGATTTTTAATTCTTCGAGAAAGTAAAAATCTGAACGATAAAATTCCACAATCAAGGCAATTCATGGCTGATCCGCTGATGGCGATGGGACTAGCCGCGGGCCTCACGTGCTGACGGGAATAATGAGGATGTTTCAGTGGTTAAAGTTGATGATGATGAGTTGAAAATAAGAGAGATTGCGTGGTCTTCTCCACGTGGAAGACTCGGAGGGTAAAGGAAGAGTGTAGGAATGTCACGGTGAAAGCCTTGGACGCTCAAATTAGTAACAAAAGATAAAAAGATGAGCAACGACGGACCTTGAGGAGAGAGGGATTGCTTTCGGGAAAAAAATGTTTGATCTTAGTTAAGCTTGATAATTTGGTCTAGTGAACCTTGACCTTTGGCATGAGGATGGCTCTCAATCTTTAGCTAGCTTCTGCATCCGACAATAAGACCAATATCTGGATCATGTCGTTCCTGCTAAGCCATGATCCTTTCATGCAATATGTTATCATATGTTGCATGCTTTGCATAAAATGGTTGGCCTTATCAGCCTACTGTAGGGTGTTATGGATGAAGATTAATTTCATCGAGAGGAAGCTTCAAATCAGAGTTCACAAAGGAGTTAGCAAATCAGTCATTATCCAAAAGTAATAAACATGATATTTGGATAGATTTTGGGGAGTTAGTTGAGGATGTTTTGGCCATTATCCAAAGTCACCGTAGGGAGAGGATTTGAGGCGTCATCTCAGCTGCAACCATCCGCCACAAAAATCTCGTGTGGGAGTTACGAACGTGTGAAATAAATTGGAGGCTCGGTGAGGACCCCTGTGTGCTGCAGAGAGAGAAAAAAAAATTATGAGATCACAAGAGTTTCTGAGAGAGAGAGTTTTGAGGGCTTGTACCTGATTCAACTCTTAGTGAAACCTTGTAGATCCTGTGCTACTGTGGACGTAGCCCAGTTTGGGTGAATCACGTAAAATCCTCGTCTCTCGTTGTTTTCTTTTAGATTTTGGTTCCTATTATTATTCTGTATTTTTTGTTGATTTTATCGCAACTACGTGCTTGGCCGTACTAATAGCGATCATATTAGAGGAATATTTATTGTATTCCTTATCAAATTGGTATCAGAGCTTGGTTTTCTTCATATTATTACGGTCGGATAAATCAACAAAGAGATGGCAGAAGACAAGATCAAAATCAAAAAATTCAATGGTCACAATTTCGGATGGTGGAAGATGCAAATTGAGGACTACCTATATCAGAAGGATCTTTACCTTCCATTAGAGGGAAAGAAGCCAGATTCAATGAGCGACTCAAATTGGATGATTCTGGATAGAAAAGCTCTGGCCACGATCAGATTATCGTTGACACCTCAAGTGGCGTATAATATTGTAAAGGAAAAGACCATCGTAGATATGATGACCGCTTTAATAAAGCTGTATGAAAAACCTTCCACCTCAAACAAGATATTTCTTATGAAAAAGCTCTTCAATTTGAAGATGGTTGAGAATAGTTCAGTGATGGAGCATCTGAACGAGTTCAACTCGATGATTAATCAATTGGAGTCGGTCTCTGTTGCTTTTGATGATTCATTCAGGGCACTTCTTTTCTTATGTTCCTTGCCAGAGAGTTGGGATAACTTTGTGATGACAGTCAGCAACTCGGTATCAGGTATCCTTACATTCAATGATGCAGTTAGTTGTATATTGAATGATGAGATGAGAATAAAGGCTGTGGGTGGGACTTCTACAAGTACTGCACTCATGGTGGATACCAGAGGAAGATCACAGGAGAGGAAGAAGTCAGAGAAAGGCCAGTCCAAGAGCAAAGGAAAGTCCAAAGGGAGATTTCCCATGAAGTGTTGGAACTGCGGGAAGAAAGGTCACATGAGCAAGGATTGTTGGGGTAAGAAAAAGAAAAAAGGTGCAAAGAGCAAGATAGAATGTCAGGAAGCAAATGTTGTGAGTACTATTGAGCGGAATTTTGAGGATGTGTGTCTGTCAGCCGGCGATGGGGCAAACTCAGATCTATGGTTTGTAGACTCAGGGGCTTCTTACCATTGCAGCTCAAAGAGAGACCTATTTTCGGATTTTGTCCAAGGAGATTTTGGTCATGTCACAGTTGGTAATGGACAACAGTGCAGAATTGTTGGTAGAGGAACAATTATACTGAAGCCAATGACAGGCGGAGAGTTGAGACTTGCACAAGTCAGATACATCCCAGAGTTAAAGAAAAACCTAATTTCTATCAGTCAGCTTGATGTTGAGGGTTATGTATCCATTTTTGGTAATTCTTGGTGGAAAATTACTAAAGGGTCTATGGTTGTTGTCAAAGGGAAGCAGACAGGCACTCTCTACTTCTTGACAGACAGTGAGAGTTCAGTTTCAGTGGCAGCAGGAGACACGGGTACAGTGACTACATTATGGCACAGGAGGCTCGGTCATCTTAGTGAGAAGAACTTGAATATTCTACACAGGAGAGAGCTTCTACCTGGGCTAAAGAAGGTGAATCTAGAGTTTTATTAAGAGTGTATCTATGGTAAGCAGAAAACAGTGAGTTTTCAGTTAGCAAGAACTCAGAAGAAGACTGAAAGGCTGGAGTTGGTTCATTCAGATATCTAGGGTCCAGCACCAGTGGCATCATATGCGGGCAATAAGTACTTTGTCATGTTTATAGATGATTTCAGTAGGAAAATCTGGGTATTTGCTATGAAGGAAAAGTCTGAGGTCTTTGGCATCTTCAAGAGATGGATAGTCATGTGTGAAAGCCAGACTAAGTCTTAAGTGTCTCAAGACAGATAACGGTGGTGAATACTGCAGTAGAGAGTTTGATGTCTACTGCGCAGAGCATGGAATCAGAAGGATCAAGACCGTCTCAGGGACACCAGAGCAGAATGGTGTGGCAGAAAGAATGAACAGGACCATTCTTGAGAGAGAGAGGAGTATGAGGTTTGACTTAGGTCTACCTACATATTTTTGGGCGGCAGCACTGGACACCGCAGTGTATTTGATCAACAGGAGTCCATCCAGTGCATTGGATGGTGGGATTCCAGAGGAGGTTTGGACAGGAAAACAGGTAAAACTTTCTTTTCTTAAAGTATTTGGCTGCATTGCTTATTCTCTGATTGAGAAAGAGAAGATGAGTAAGTTAGACTCTAAGTCTACAAAGTGTGTTTTCATTGGATACGGTGGCGATGAGTATGGCTACAAGCTCTAGGATTTCCAGAACAATAAGATCATTCGGAGCAGGAATGTGGTATTTGATGAAGAGCATACTTACAAAGACAGGAAGGATGCAGTGGAAGAAAAGAAACAGGAGTTTATAGAACTCGATCCTGTCAGAGATGGAGAAATTCCCCGAGTGCAAACTGAAGATGGAAACTCCGAGGATGTGGAGGAGGAAGACGTGGTTGGAACAGACAGCCACATGCATACATCGGTACCTCAGTCGGTGTCCCCACAGTTGAGGAGGACCACGAGGGTTACCAGGCCATCACAGAGGTATTCTGCTAATGATTATGTTTTGTACACAGATTCTAGAGAGCCAGAATGTTTTGTTGAAGCCATGCAGGATGAAGCTAAGGTCAAGTGGGAGTTGGCTATGAAAGAGGAGATGGACTCTTTAAAGCAAAACAAGAATTGAGATCTTGTGAAGTTACCCGCTGGCAAGAAAGCTCTGTTAGCAAATGGGTGTACAAGATGAAGAATGAGATTGATGGTATCAAGAGATACAAGGCAAGGTTAGTTGTCAAGGGTTATGCACAGAAAGAGGGAATTGACTTCCAGGATATCTTTTCCCCAGTAGTCAAGATGATATCCATCAGGGTGATTCTGAGCATGGTAGCAGTGGAGGATCTTCATCTAGAGCAGTTAGATGTGAAGACAGCATTTCTTCATGGAAATTTGGAAGAGGAGCTGTACATACACCAGCCAGAAGGTTTCCAGGTCAGGGGAAAGGATGACAGGGTCTGTAGATTGAAGAAAAGTTTGTATGGTCTGAAGCAGGCTCCGCGGCAATGGTACCTCAAGTTTGACGGTTTCATGCTAGAGAAAGGCTTCACCAGATGCCAATCAGACAATTGTGTGTACTTTCAGAGGTACATTATAAATGAGTTTATTATTTTATCCTTGTATGTGGACGATATGCTTGTAGCAGGTTCCAGTATGAGAAAGATAGAAGAGCTCAAGAAACTAATGGCAAAGAAGTTCTCAATGAAGGATTTGGGAGAGGCGAAGCAGATTCTTGGCATGAGGATCAACAGAGATAGGAAGCAACAGAAGCTGTGGCTATCTCAGGAGGACTATGTAGAGAAGGTACTGAAGAGGTTCTATATGGAGAATGCAAAGGCAGTGTCAACACCTTTGGCAGCACACTTCAAGCTCAGCAAGTAGTTGTGTCCAACAACTCAGACGGCAAGGGATGAGATGATTAGAGTCTATATGCCTCAGCCGTGGGAAGTCTAATGTATGCAATGGTTTGCATAAGACAAGATATCGTACAAGCAGTGGGAGCAGTCAGCATGTACATATAGAATCCAGGCAATGAGCACTGGAATGCAGTGAAGTGGATCTTGAGATATCTCAGGGGTACATCAACTTACAGTTTGTGCTATGGAGGTGATATTCTTCAAGTACATGGATTTGTAGATGCCGATCACTCTGGTGACATAGACAGTGGGAGGAGCACCACTGGTTATGTTTTCACTATCGGTGATACAGCAGTGAGCCGGGTATCTCAGTTGCAGAAGATAGTGGCATTGTCAACTATAGAAGCTGAGTATGTGGCGATCACTGAAGCTAGTAAAGAGATGATCTGGTTACATAGGTTGATGGAGGAGCACAAGTGTAATACATTATGGAGCAACAGCCAGAGCGCAGTTCACTTGGCAAGGAATCCAGCATTTCATACAAGAACCAAGCACATTCAGCTTAGGTATCATTTCATACGCAGTGCATTGGATGAGGAGCAGTTGAAGCTAGAGAAAATTGATGGAGCTAAAAACCCTACAGATATGTTCACTAAGGTTGTGAGCAAAGACAAGTTGAGTCTCTGTTGCAACTTGGTGAAGCTTTCTAAGAGATAGATCAAAAGAGCACGGTACAGAGAAAGAAGGTAGATATAAGAGTGATGTCATTAATCTCCAAGTGGGAGATTGTTATGGATGGAGATTAATTTCATCAAGAGGAAGCCCCAAATCAGAGTTCACGAAGGAGTTGGCAAATCAGTCATTATCCAAAAGTAACAAACACGAGATTTGGATAGATTTTGGGGAGTTAGTTGAGGATGTTTTGGCCATTATCCAAAGTCACCGTAGGGAGCTTTTGGAGGAGGATTTGAGGCGTCATCTCAGCTGCAACCGTCCGCCACAAAAATCTCGTGTGGGAGTTACGAACATGTGAAATAAATTGGAGGCTCAGTGAGGACCTCTGTGTGCTGCAGAGAGAGAGAAAAAAATTGTGAGATCACAAGAGTTTCTGAGGGAGAGAGTTTTGAGGGCTTGTACATGATTCAACTCTTAGTGAAGTCTTGCAGATCCTATGCCGCCATGGACGTAGCCCAGTTTGGATGAATCACGTAAAATCCTCGTCTCTCGTTGTTTTCTTTTAGATTTTGGTTCTTATTATTATGTATTTTTTGTTGATTTATCGCAACTGCGTGCTTGGCCGTACTAATAACGATCATATTAGAGGAATATTTGTTGTATTCCCTATCATAGGGTGCATGCTGCCAATTAGCTAGGGACGGGCTTAAGAGGTCAGTGCTTGCTAATGAGTGGTGCCTTGTTGGTGTCTTACTAAAAGTTAGCTCATCAATGGTTAGACGAAATTTTGCATCATGAAGGAGACCTCAAGCAGGTATGCAGGTATTCAAGGGGACGCACTCAAAAGTGAAGTCGGCCTCATCAAAGCATTGTTGAGAGCATGGAGGGCATGGTCATCCAAGTTCCTGGTGGATGGCACTGAAGACCAGAAGGTGTTCCCGCTACTCTCACGAAGAGCGCACGCTTGAACGGCATGCAGAAACAACAGGCAGAACTGAAGAGAGTCTGATTTGTCATCCATGTTCTTCTTCTTGATTCTTATTTTAACCTCACGCAATCTCCATTTTTGCAGGAATTTCATCTCCCTTCTTATGTGAGTCCGCTTCTTGATGCGACAAAGATCCACCCAGGATCAGAGAAATTGGTGATCATGTTAAAGCAAAGGCTGCACGTCCACGGTCACGCTGCTCATGTTTTAAAAGGATGTTCAAAGACACCTTCTTTTATTAGTTTCCATCTGGCATTACAACTTGAGCGTGCTCATTTTTAAGAAGAGAATGGATCAAACAGATACAAATCCTAGTGACGGTAGAAAAGAGCCACCATGTTCTTGAGCCACCTGGCGGTAGCGAGGACAAAGAAGCCGTTGTATTCCACTTCCCATCAAACTCATATGAAGTGATAATAAAGAAACCTATTGTGGCAAGAGTAACATGGAAAAAGAAGTCTCACCCTCGTTTTCATAATGACTTGAATTGCCATGAGGTCCAGAAAAGCAGGTAAAGGTTTATCATTTGTTTGATGTATATTTTTTATGGGTCCATGCATGATGTATGATTATATATAATGAAAAACACTGGCAGGCTATCATTTATACATCATATATTTGCAATGCAAACAGCTCTATTTCTTTTGAAATGAATGGAATAAAATTTGAAGACTATAATTCAAAGAAACAATACCTGTCGGCACAAGCAATGCATATTATATTACAACTACAGCTTGGCAAATATATTTCATATAGAATACAAACAACAAAAGAATAAAAGATAAAGAATATATTCTCTAATGCTAATGCATCCCATAGGCACACGAAAGTATTGATAATATACACTTCAGAGGATACAAAGAGGATGCTGGAATAGAGAAAAACCCAATGCCTTTTGTTGGAGAGGAACAAGACCTGACAATCATCTTCCTTGCACAAGACCACTGAAAACTTGGCTGTTTCCAGCCAAAGTTGACTCCCACTCCAAAGATGAAAGCAGAATATGGGACAGAGAAATCACCAGTTGCTTCATGTCCGGGCGTAAAATTGGATCTTCATCTACACATTGCTTTGCCAGCATGGCCATCTTAGGACAAAAGCAAACACAAGAACCAGGTTCAGGCACAACCACCATTAATTTAACAGAGGAAAATAAGTGCCACACTGAATGACAAAGAAGCCTTCCCTGCATTTAGTAATTATATGCTGATTTGGAAGCAAAATTAGAATTAATGAAGATGGAACCTCATCTGGTACAAAATGGAGATCTATTGTACAAAACTGAGTGTGTCAACGGCCTATAATCCCACTGATGACTAATCCAGTCGAGTCAGGTTACACAAAATGTAGTTATAATTAATATCCTAAGCACAGGAAGTATCTGTGACGACGATGCTTGCCCGTAGGACAATATCTATTGTATGCAGTTGTTGCTGGCCAATTCTACCATAAATTAGCATGACCAGAACAAGAACTCATGACGCCAACATCCAAGTGTCCAAGATGATGCAATACTTAGAGATAACTGAAAAGGAACTGATGGTTTTGACTCCATAAAACAACTCACTATGAATTCCACGTATAGAACATATAGATGGCATAACCTGCTAAGACCAGATGTTTTAGATTTTCATTAATTAATCCACAATGGTAATAAACAAAACAATATAGCATCATCAAAGATAAAGGACAGGGTGAGCACTCATTCAGCTTAGCCACCCATTTGAACTCTACACTCAACCAAACCATCTCATCTATTTCAATATTGGTGCCTATAGCATACATTTCTTCTAGTTTCATTTCATATATCTCAGCATCACAATTTATGCTGCGCTAATCTTATCCTCATGCATCTAACTAATCTCTGAAACTCAAATTTGTAAGAAATGCTCTTATAGCCAAATTATCAAATTTCATTCCCAAGACTCAAAGGTACAGAAGTGCCACCACTGCAGCCATCTATATCTATTGTATCTGCTCAACTTTAAATGCATGGGGGATGACCTTGTCTTTTTTTCTTCTTCTATTTTACCCTTCTTCTTTTTTTTTTTGCAGGGAGGGGGGGTGGATAACAGATTCTATCCTCATGCAGATGTGTATCTTGGCATCAAAGCCCTTGCATGGCTAAAACATTAGGAGGTTCTAATCCATACTGTCATTATATGTTTCAATTTGGCAAAAATGTGTGAACAACCAACCCATAAGCACATAACTATATATAGCATAAATCAGTAAATACTGCCAAAAAGGATAATACCATGAAAATAAAAACAACAAGTCTATTTTGGTCATATAAATTTTAAAAACTTGATTCATGTACTTTGTAACTGAGCATTAGTTGTCTCTTTATTATAAGTGGTGCACAAGCTTGAATAAATAAACCAATTAACCTTTCACCACCTACAAACCATGGAATGTGCATATTACTCACCTTGTAGATGCAGTCATGAGGATATAAATCCATTAAATTCGGGTCAATGTATCCCCTCAGGCCTGCCATGCCCATTGAATTTGAGGAATTCTTCAGAGCTCCTAGCATCTGAAAATGCAAAGCAAAGAATTCAGAATATTGAAACTAGACATGCTAGCATAACTGTCATTCTTAAGGTAATATACGAGGAAGATAAGATGATATAAATACATTAGCAAATCTATAAGACATAAAACAAGATAAAAGATGTTAAGGTCCAGATCTCTAGATGAAACATGAAAAATGTGACAAATCTCTAGATCCATGACAATTTGGAAGGCTGTAGTGAGCAGCACTCCTGATACTACTAGGTCAGCAATTTCCTTTGCATGTCAATGTCAGTAGGTTATTTTTTATAGTATGTCCATGTTTTCTATAACGATATTTAGTCAAAATGTAAAACGAATTGCATAAACGGAAAATATGACATGATGCCTAGCATCATGGTGTTGCTTTCTTGTCTTGTTGCAACATAAGAATAGCAGTGAATTTCAGTGTGGGCAACTGAGTGAAGAATGATAGCATGGAGATTGTTATGGTGCAAAGCTAATGCAGGGGCAGGAGATGACCTCAAACCCAAAGGTTGCAGTCATTGCAAATGTGTTAACATCAGAATTGATTAATGATGCATAAAGCAGAACCTAAATATTTGGGACAAGACTTAATGATTATAGTGATGCATCTGTAAAGTCCTAGAAAGAATCAGCACTGACAAGTTCAGTGACCTAGAATTCAAAGACATCAAACCATGTTAAACAACTACAGTCATGCAAGACCTACGAAAACAAATGAATGTACACTGAGAAATATCCATCCGCCACCCTCCCCACATCCCACCACCCCTCTTGGTTTTGCTGTTTTGTTTTTCACCAGTCCTCAAATGCACAGCCTTTGAAATTTGATATGCACCTGAGAAAGCAAGGAATTGTAGTTGCAAATGGAACTTGACACCAGTAATTTTAAGTTATTATGGAAATCATGTGTTTTTTCTGTCTTAATTTATATTGATGCATTGCTTTGCTTTCTTGAATTTGGTAGCACTATGTTATCTACCTGTCATGGTCCTTTTTTCTAAGAAGTAAAGGGTTAAATTGTTTGACATCTACAACCAGGATTCCAACAACTGTACAATTGTATCATAGTATCATCATTTGAATTAAGCAGTACTGTCAGAGAAAAACAATAAAACATAAAAAAATTATAGGGTCATTTGACAAGTATCAGGTTGTTGAATGTAGACAGTTACTGTCTTGTAGATTCTAAAAAATGAAACTTACAATTGATGCCAAAGATCGCTTTTCAGAATTGGTTAAAAGCATTCCTTCTGTCCTTGTTATTGCTTCTTTGCCTGATATTAGCTCAAATAGAACAACCCCAAATGCATATACATCACTTTTCATGGTGGCCAGACCATCATGTAAATATCTGTTCAAAATCAAATGAAAACAAAATAAAACAAATTGTAAAGGGAAATTTACTGCAGTAAGAAGTTTTTTTTTTCTGATTAAATGCTGCTGAAGAAGTTGTGGTGAACCTGATGCTTGTAGATTTACTTACTCGGGGGCTAAATAACCAAAAGTACCAACAACCTTTGTGGCAGATGCTTCTCCATCACCAGTTTTCACAACCAGTTTTGCAAGCCCAAAATCAGAAATCTACATGAAGTAAGAGTCACACTAGCATGCAAGTTACAATTGTAAGAACATGTAAGTGAAGATAAAACCAAATCAGCAAAAACCTTTGCTCTGAAGGAATTATCAAGCAAGATGTTGCTTGTTTTGATGTCTCGATGAACATAATGATCCTTTGTATGCTCATGAATGTATTCCAGACCTCTAGCTGCATCAAGGGCAATTTGGGCTCTAGAGATCCATGATAATGGTGTATAACCTGAAGATGATGTAAAAGATGAACTGCACTTGTCATATACTGAACATTGACATGAATAATTGTATGCACCCAAGCAGCACATATAGAAATTTGATGTGGCATTGACTTTGTTGGGGAAAAGAAGCATGGTTCAGATGTACATATCTTGATGAGATTAACTTCTAGATAAGAATATAATGACAGATTGGCAGTTATTGGAGCATGGAACATTAGTTTACAATTGGCTAAAACTTCTTCATAAACACATAATAAGTAACTGTTGAGGGAATCTGAAGTACAGCCAAGTTTCTCCAATCTGGATGTTACAGGATGCTAAAATTATGTAGAAAATACTTGAATAAAGTTGCCATCACTCAAATTATATCTTTGACACGTAATATATATTTTTTCACATGTTTAACTGAAAACATTTAAGCTCTTGAAATTGCTGTAGCTTACATATATGCATCTGTTTTCCTGGGTAGCTTTGTACTGTTATAGCATTACCGTAATTGATGTGAATATGAAAAAGTCAATTAATTCTTGACTTATATTCAATTTTACAAAATAAAGCAAATGAACAAATAACATATACAGGAAACATAATCAGCAGACAGAGTCAATAGGTAACAAAGACATCTTTAAAATTTCAGTTGTTTAGAACCTTCTTTTGTGCAGCTAAGTATTGCAATGAAAACAGCAACTCTGAAGACAAAATTTGCTCAAATTAAGAGCCATACTCAAAAGAGTTCATTTCTCCTATCATGGACCTTGATGGGTTGCTAAAAAGGTTTAATGGTTGTTAAGCTTGATCTATATAGTTGACACTTCCCTTAATCAACTGAACCTTTTGGGGTCAACTGGTTAGTTAACATGATATTAAGGCTCAGTTTATTAGACTCAGATTTATTAGAGGCCATGTGTTCGAATTTCTCTAGTTCAGTTATTTATTTAGTTGTCCCCGATTATCCATTGTCCTAATTCTTGTCCACTCAGTTCTCCCTCCTTGTGCTTGATCCAGGCAAAGGGGGGAGGGGGTTGTTAAGTTTGATGGAAAAGTCTTTGTACACCGTGTGCAGTGGTGCGTGCGGTGATTGGCTGCACCCACGTGTGGCCGCGCGTGCGCGAAAGCATTTATGTCCTTTGCGCACCGCACGCGCGGTCAATCATCGCGCGCAGTGAGCAAAGAGTTTTCCTAAGTTTGATATGCACTGTTGACCATCAGCTTGATATACAACTTTGATATATCTTGATTCTTGATAATCTAGATGAAGCAGAAGGAATTAATGAAAGGAAAGAAAAAGACTACATATAGCATTGAAGGAAAACTATGCTTTATGAAGTCAAAAACCAGGCTCACAATATAATTAAGTACTAGTTGCTCAAATATATAATTAATCAATGAAACAAGATCTTGGATGGGGAATAAGACTTCGTGAAGCTGTTGGTCCGGTTGCCAAGGGATGCTATCCTCAAGGTAAGCATGTGCTGTTTGTGGGCCCTTTTAAGATTCTCTTTCAGTGCCTCAAATAGTCCTAAATCAACCTCTTCAACATTTTTATTAAGGAAAATGAGTTGAAGGCTTGCCTTCTATATTAATAGATATTTTAAGTTCTAGGTCTAGGACATTTACACGACTATATACAATGCTGCAGTTAGAAAGAGTGATCTTTTAATAATTCATGGTAAGAATAGAGTAGAGCTAGACCTAAACTAACATAAACAGAAATAATTAGAAAAATATAGCTATTTGTAATTTGAATGTCGACTTGGTCCTAAATAGAGCAGAGTGGAGGAAGCACATTCATGTAGCCGACCCCATGTAGTTGGAAAAAGGCTTAGATGAGTTGAGCTGAGTCTAGGACATTTACGCATGCATGCGTGCACAAAAATTTATGAAAACTACTAGAAAAGGTGAGCAAATAAAGTAACAAAAACGTTCCTAGTGCTGCCTTTATGCATTAGAAGTCTCATATGATTCTCGGGTTTTTTTTTCCGCATATCACACTTGACATTTTCTCAAATTATATATAACACCTTGCCATATTAATATTTATAAATCAATCTAGAAAATATCTATCAAAATTGCAAATAGAAATGGATCATTTCTTGGCCTTCAGTTGACCCAATTAATCATGATCCCTGATTAAGTTAACCAAGGTTGGTAAATGACTTCTACCACTGATGACTCTCAACCAAGGTCCACGAATGCTAAAGCCTTTCTCCTTTTCATATGAGGAAAAACCCTTTCCATATAAGAAAAAACTGTTCCCCTACTTGCCCTTCCCCTAGCCACCCATGCCATCATTGTCAATGCTGCTGCTAAGTCCGGAGTCTAAAAAACCAACAAAAATAATAGCATGAATTGAGATGATCGGCCAATGCTATTCTTATGTGGTATGGCTTTCCCTCTTTTCCCATCATTGTGACCCCCTTTCCTTTGTATTGAATGAGAATATTGGCCAACACCTAGCATGTCAATCTCCCACCTCCATTACTACTTGTATTTAATTCTCCTTCCTCCTCTTTAGAAGATTATAAACAAAACTATTGTACGAATCCATCTTAGGGCTATCATCAGACTATATGAGAATTTCATTCTCAAAAGTGATAGCACTGCTAGGGCACTTCCTGCATTCCTTCAAGGGCTTTGGTGATGGCAATGGTGAAGTTTTTGTCAAAGGAGCAAAGAATGATGACGATGGTGAAAGACAAAGCCACCACCACCTCTTCTACTACCCCTAGAGCACTAGTGGCAATCATTGGAAGGAGAGTGTTGTGGCGATCATGGGTGCCATCAACATTGGCAAGTTGAAACTATCCATTGATTTGGCATTAAGATTCTCAATGGAGTAGTGAATGCTGAAAAGATTATTTTTTGGAAGATCTACCATGGCCTTGGCATCACCACCAACATCATTACAATCAAAATTGCGGTATGCCGCACCACTACTGGGGGAGCGACCTAACACGAGGAGCTCGAGGCAAGTTTTAGCTCCTAGTGGCCTCGGCCATCAAGGGGATTGCCACCCACTAATGAATAATGATGGTAGAAAGTGGGTCAAACTAATTCATCCACATCCACATGCTATTTGCATGTGGTGACAAGGATGCAGTTGGAAGCATACCTTGCAATAGAGGGGGCAGAGCCATGGCAGCATTCAAGCTTGGAGAAGGTGATTCGGGTGTCAAAGTTTAGAAGCATTATTTTCAAAAGAGGAAAGGGGCATTTGAGCACACAACATGGTGGCAATCAAGGTGATCATGCAGCATTTGATGAAGGAGAAGATAAAGAAGATCAAGAGACTTGGCGAGGGGTGCAAACGGGCACTGCGGAGGATGACTGCAACAATAGTGTTGCATGCATTCCTAATAACATATTTGGGGGTATTTTGGCCATAAAACATTCAATGCTTCCCACTAACACCCACACGAACAGCATCTTGAGGGCATGTTAATGAAACCATAACTCAAGTTGCTCATTAAAATTTAAATGGATGTTTTCCAAGTGATTTGTAAATAGCCATAATCTTTGGTTCTATTTATAATTTTAATAAAATCTTAGGCGTGACATGCAATAATCCTATGATTCTTTCACCATAAGTATGGACACAAATACAAGATATGGATATGGATACAGCACAATACAAATTCATCAACATAGAAAATGTTGAAAAAGTATGATACAGTACAGCTAGGACACAAGAATATGCATACATATATTTTTTTACGTATACATGTAAAAGAACATTTATAAAATATAGAGGGCCGTCAAAGTGATATATCTTTTCTTTCTGTGACAGCATCAACTTCTGCAAAATCATCATTAAAATATACATACCCCAAGCTGTGTTCCATACTATAAAATCAATGCCTCAAACTCCAAATTTAACCATTTATCATTAAAATTTAGCATTCATTTAAGAGAGAGACGGAGTTAGAAAGAGGATGCCCTCCCTTTTTCTCAAAAGCATCATAAAAGTAAATTGAGCATGTCATAGAAACATCCAGAGCAATTTTCCAATTAAAAAAATAGGATACTCAAGATAAGCATCAAACATGCATGCTACAAGCATAGGGCTAGTACCATCATCCAATATATATCCTAGCAAAACCTACCTAGGATGATGGGGAATGAAATATTAAAGATGAGATTATTACAAGAAACTTCCTTAAGGATTATGTTCGATCATCATACTGGATTGATTTAAACTAGAACATACCTAAGCTCTTAAAACTTGATGAATAATTTAAACAAATTTAGTTTACTTGTAAGTAGAACAAAATAGGCTCTTGGGGTCAGTTATGCAATCCTACCCTTATTTTGTGGATCGTGTAAATGACTCTTAAGTGAACCCTTTTGAGCATACTCATAAATGAGGAAGAGCCCATCATCACTTGCTGCATAACCGATCAACTCTACCTTGACAAAATTTAGGTAAATGAAGAAGGTTAATAATACAGAAGTCACTGAGAGGACATGAAAGAAGTCGTAAGTACTTCTAGCATGCTAAGAGTTACATACCAGATTTGCATGATGAACTTTGCAGAGAAGTTTCACCTCAGCTATAAATTCCTTAGTTTTGGTGGCAATCATTCTTTTTATTGCAACCTCCTAAAGGTCATGGTTATCATCAATGAGTCGATATTGGACAAGCAATCAGGGTATTTAATAATATATGATGCATTGATGCTGCAAACCTGGTCCCGAAGTAGTCCATAATACACTGAACCATATGTTCCGTGTCCTAGTAGATTTGAATCAGAAAAGGCATTGGTTGAACAAAGAATCTCTTCATGCATGAAAACAATAGGTTTCTCCATGTCAAATGCATCAGCCCCCACACCTGCATAATGCAAGGATCAACAATTTGTCATACATTAAGGGGAGAAAATCAAGATTGATAAAAAAAAGTTGGTAGTTATTCCAATGGCCAATGGTTTAAATGGTCTAGGCTTTTGTATCAGTCTCAAAGCAAACATAATTATGCACATATGGGAATATTATATAGTAATGTTTAATAAGAAGAACTAATAAATAGTGATATGCATTTAATACTTCAGTATAACTACAAAAACACATTAACTGCCAAAAGAAGGACAGCACTAAAATGCATTATTTTGGCATACTGGAATAACATGATGGGACTAATGGTCTATTATCATCCAACAAATGTGTTCATGGGACCATTATGGATTTAGGTCGAAGTATTTTCACTGAGTAGATCAGGCTGCGATGAAAACCAAAAGGAAATACTCTATGCATACAACATCTAGTCTAATGTTATTTGAACAGTTCAGGCAGGCCTTTGAGCAAGTAAGCAGCCAAATACTAAGGTCAACATAAGGAGAGATGACACTTGCACATGCATGAAAAGATATGGAATAGATAGCTAGCTAACCTCTGGGAATACTGATATGGTGATTTCCTGTATCCTCATTTGATGCCTTTGGATTTCCAGATTTGCAGCAGAGATATCTTCCAGAGGTATAAACAAAACTAGTGCTCTTGAGCATGTGAAATTTATGTGAGATAGGTTGATCGGGATCTTTGCATGCTTTCTTCGATCTCGAGAGCAACAATCAACTGATATGAATGATATGCATGAAAGTAGAGTCACTGTGATCAGCATAAGAGCAACTCCCAAACTCCCAAGAACCCATCCATAAGGAAATCTGGCGGGATGTTGTTTTGAGCTCTCTGCAAAAATGTAAAATTTAAGCCACTGATCAGTTCTTGACATTCAAACAGGAAGCTATTTAATATTAACAGGAAAACAGAGATTGACATGAAGTGGTTCCTAACACTAGTATTCTTGACATCATTTAACTTCTCAATCATGCATTTTCAGTGGTGTAAATATATACGCCTTTTTTTTAACTATTTGAGTATGATGATAGAAAGAATAGCAAGCTTGGAAAAAGAATGATCAATCTGCATTGAATCCAAATTGCAGTGACTCATTAAAAAAAAAAATTTTCCAGATTTCAGTAAAGAAAAATAAGAAATTGGCAAATAATTATACAAGTCACAAATTATTCCACATATATAACCTGTGATTTCAAACCTAATACATGTACTTCCTGAAAAAGTTATAAGTTATGGAGAGTAGACTGAAGAAAGTATATAAAGATGTTGTGGCAAAAATCTTGAAAACAGAACCCATGACTGCACTAACCCACAGGGCAAATGAACATTTAACAACATATACCTGAGAATGTATCAATGATATGTGCAGGAGCAGGAGCAGGAGAGATTTCTGTATTCACAGGCAGCCCGGGAACTACAAGAGGAGGTAGGAGAAACATGTGAAGGTGCATTTCATAATCAAGGTGGCTTTTGATAAGTAATATGTTTATCTTCAATATGTAAGCCACAGAACACAAGAAATGCACAATCAAATATACTGCAACATGGAATCAGAATTCTCTTTTATAGGACGATCTAGTTCAGGTTCTAAAAGGCAGCCAATATGATATGGAACTTAACCATAAAACATGAAAAATTTTCTTTTAGGTACCCATGATGAAAATTATTAGACAAGAAAAATGAGTTTCCCATGGCCGGTTTAATGTAAGATTTTAGGAATGGGATCTTCTACGGTACAAACTTTGCACTACATAATGCCGTTCATGCTTAGATGGCTACCATGTGTCCCATCTCGGACACAGATGGCTATCCCTTATCCATAGTCCATTCCTATTTGTCACCTAATAAATCCTTTGGCTCCTAATAAATCCTTCTCTATCTAAAATAGGATACATGGCAGCTATCTAAATATGCCCAGTATTCTATAGTACAATGCTTATACTGCAAAGGATCCATGCCCAAGATTTTACATCATAATTTGAAACTTCAACCGTTTCTTTCGAACCAGATAGCAAACTAAGGATTATACTATTGTGACCCTAAGTCCAAGCAAAAGAGGATCATGTAAACAGTGTCAATTCTGGTCAATTTATGAACTAGCAATATAAACAGAAACAACTGAACAAGAATCATCAAAAAAGAAGGCATGACAAATGTACAGTTGAATTTAATAAGACTTTGTTCTCATGGACCTTACCTACCAATTTAATGCCAACTCCTTCCATATTATATGACCTTAAATTTGTTGCTAGATGATCCATGACATTTGAAGACTATCTCACTTTAATTATTAAAGCTCCAAAACGCAACACTATTATCTAATCGTTTACGGCTATCTCAAGAAGCTCCCACCTATTTGAACATCAGCTACTCTACCAAACATATAAGCAACTACGCTACTAGACGATCTCCTAAAAGTTGGGAAGAAAAAGGTTTCGTACTTCATAGCTAAATACCCTACCAACTACAAAAGCCAACAAAATTGCACGATCAAGTTCTTTGATCAGCAACACTGTTTCAATTGCAAGAAACTGAATCTAAAAATACAGCAGCAAAGCAAAGCTTACATTTTTCTACTTTTAAACTACATAATCCATAAAGCATATATACTAAGAACAGAGACGAATAGCTGCCTGAATTCAGTGGAATATAATAAACATTGCCAACGACAACGTCATTGGGACCTGACATCCCATTCACCGTTTCAATGCTATCCATGCTGACCCCGAACCTACTCGACAACGACTCGACCGAGTCCCCCTCCTCCATCACGTAGCTCATCAGATAATTCGACAGCCCATTGGAGCACCCGCAAAGAAGGCGCAGCGAGACCACGTCTCCCTTCCTCGCCCTCGGGTCGAGTTGGGCAAAAACGCGAGCCCTCTATAGGCTTCGGTGACCATGGGGTACACGGCGCCCTTGGCCTCCCTCACGGTAAAGGTGGTGTATGTAAGGTATTTGTTGACTGAGGACAAGCAAGAACAGTTCTTTCTGATGAAGAGGTAGCCGGGGCTGCTGCCCTCGTCGGCAGAAATGTCGGTGGGCAATACATCGAACATGCTCTGGATTTGGGGGAGGGTTGTGTTCGGATTCGTCTTGAAGGAGATGAAGGAGGTGCAGAGGCGAGTGGTGTCGGCACAATTCAGCGGCATCGAAGAAGAGTGGCAGGAGGGCTGATTTAGGAACAACAAAGAAACGAAAAGAACGATTCCGATGAGCTCCATTGGAATTTAGCGGACGAAAAATGAATTTGAAGAAGGAAAAGAAAAAAGCAAAAAAAAAAAAAAAAAAAAAGACAGAAATGAAAAAATGTCAAGAATTGCAAAGAGTCTCTACTAGAAACCCCGTATTAAGAAACCAAGAAAATTAGGAAAAAGGAATCGAGAAAGAGGAAACCGAATGAATCGAGGAAAGGATTGTTTTTAAGGACAACGAAACCGTAAAAGAAAAGTTCGACGAAAATAAAGTATGAAGGGAGAATTGAGATCAAGTAAGCGAGAGGTCGGAGGAGGAGAGAAGGGATCGGAGTGGGAGACGAGAGAGAAGGGAATGGAGGCAGGGACGGAAGAGCGAGGCAAAATGAGGTGGGTTTGTTTTTTCTAAGCTCATTGGAAAGTTGAGGACAGTGAGTCAGCATTCCAGCTCACACTTGCACGCACTCTGTCTCCCCCGTCTGCGACCAAAGAGAGTTGACGCTGAGAAGACCAGATAGAGAAACGGACGAGGCGGGGAAAATAGCGAGAAAGATATCTTTGTATTTCTAAGATACCGCGCCAAAAGTCCACAGCGAAGGGTTGTCAACTCGGTGGGGTGATTTCTTTTAGTAAAGACATGTGGCCAGCCGATGATCATAAAGAAAATTATTAATTAATTGATCGACAATGAAATTAAAAAATATCAAGTGGTCCGAATCCGATGCATGCATGTGCTTGCATGCATTATTTATCGAAACGGATGGCTGGTTCGTTAAGGACACGATAATAACGGAAGAGAGAGAAAAAGAAAGAGCGGTGAAGGAGGGACGGATCCAGGGAATCATGACCGTCAAATCAATCGTTTTGTGCCACGTGGCAATAGAACAGCGAGCGGTGGTAGGCCCCACACGTGCGGTGGTGGTCCCCGCGCGCAAACTATTTCACCTCGCGGCGGTGATGGAAGGGCGACTTCGCTCGCGCCCAAAATATGCATGAGATGCCCGTGGACCCTTGGCCATCCTTTTGTTTCCATTCAAGGCATACCTTTCACAAAAATAGCGAAACCATCGTTAACCATTATAATAGTTATTATGATATTTATTTAACTCAAAAAAATGATTTTAAGATATTTACTAAATTAATAGTTATTATGATGATATTACGCTGCAAAATAACGAGCAAAAAAAAAAACATTCTTTTCTTTTTTATCACATAAAATAGTATATTTTGACCGTATAATAATTTCTTGAGAAATTTTAGAAAAAATGAATGTAATTTGAAAAAATATTTTATTTAAAAGAATTTATAAGTGAAAGTAATAATCATTGCTTATATTATAGTAGTCTTATAATAAGAAATGACAGAAAATAATAAAAATTAATTATTATTATAGTTTTAATGTTATTTACCGTAATAACATAATATTGGAAGGTCAAAGCGATCAAGCACAAGGATATACGGTTGGGCCCAGCCACCGCTCGGACCCATGTAGACTCCTCCGTTTGGACACCCAGAGAGAGAGAGAGAGAGAGAGAGATCACGGAAGAAGGCAAGCAAGCAATTTGCCATTGACAAACACCGCACCTCGTCCCTGGCATCTATTCTCTTCGAACAAGCAATTAATACGCTGATCTGACACCTTCCGTCCTGGCACTCTTTGTAAAGGCTTCTTGTTTTCAGCAGTTGTCCCATGGTTTTAATGAAAGTTTCAGAAATTTAAAACCTTGTCGCATAACAGAGAAAAGAGAGCATTGATCAGTGTTTTGAAAATTGGATCAGGAATTCGAAGGATCTCATATCGCTGTTGCCGTTTTTGCTTTAAGAATCATGCGCGAGGTTTTCTGATTCTCTCGCTGGGTTTGCTTTTAGATTCATGCTTCGGATTTCGTCTTGCTTGATCTACGGCGATCTCGTCGGCTGGGTGCGAGCTTCTCCTCCTTCGGTCGTTTCGACTTCTCCTCCTTTCTATGGCTCCGGATTTGTCTGAGAAGGACCGTTTGCCCCGGCGATCTGCTCCGGTTTCCGGCTTCAAATGGGTTTCCTCTTCTCCTTCTCCGTCGGAGGTGTGATGATGGAGTCCATCTTTCCGGAGGTTGTCCAGATCCCGGTCCCTCTGCTGGAAGAGGAGGCGGCGGGATGGAAGCTGAATGCAGTCATGGCCCGCTCCTTCTCTCGTTGGGTGCCGGCTGAAGCTTATATTCGGGAATTCAGGCGAGCTGGGATCGCTGGAGGTATCATCCCAGTTTCATTGGCTTTCCGTTGTCATCTTTTCCGATTTGAAGACGCTCAGGCAGTTGATTTAGTACTTAATCGGCCGTGGGTGATAAATGGCCAGATTATTGGTACTGAATCATGGCGCCCGGATTTCTTCCCGAACGAGCAATCCATTTCCTCAGCACTGGTTTGGATGAGATTGCCTAGCCTGCCTATGGAGTTCTGGAAGGAGGAATTCCTCAGGTCAATCTCGGAGCAAGCTGGTTCATTTTGTTTTGTTGATGCTGCGACGGCGTCAAGGAACAGGGGAGGGTACGCCAGGGTGGCTCTGCGTGTTAACTCTGTCGTCCCCTCCGTCCTGGGACTAGGGTTCAGGGCCTGAATGGCCCATTTTGGCAGCCGTTCGTCTTCGAATCCTTGGAAGGATTCTGCCCAAAGTGCGGGTCTTTGCATCTGGAGGGACCCTGTGCGCCGGAGCCAAGGTTGAATCGGAGGAGTCTGTCAGCAGCTTCGTCTATGGATCGTGGTTGGCCGCAGTTCGTCAACGAAGGCAAGCTGAGGATCCCCTGCGTCAATCTCAGTTTGTAGCCTCTGGTCCCCGCTCTTCTCCTCTGCCTGATTCTATGGAGACGAGATTGAAGGATGGATGGAAGTCCCCGGTGAAGTTGGGACGAAGAACTCTTCGTGGTTCAGGGAATTTTGCTTCTGATTGCAGTAAGCCGGGAGAGTCTACGGATTGCCCTGCTTCAGCTTCAGTGGCAGTGCCAATTCACTTGGTGGAAGGTGATTCAATTGCCAATTCTCAGAGGAAGAAGAAGGAGGCTAAGGGAAGGAAGCTGAATCCTTTGCCTCTGGTGGCCGTGCCGGTTTCATACCAGCGTGCCGTTTCAGTTGATTCAGTGAAGGGAAAAAACAAATTGAATCACAGTGGCCTCTCTGAAACTTTTTCTTCCCAATCCCTAATACAGCTAATCCGTTTGCTTCCTTGGCTTTGGATCCTAAAGCTGATGGCCAGATGGAAACTAGGGTGAAGGGTCGGGGCCACTTAAACGGGCACGAACTGTTGAAGGACTGCCCCCCAGATCTATTTCCAAACTGGAAAAGAAAAAAGGGAAAGATAAAGGAAATTTGGCCAAAAGTAGAGGGGATATCAATCCTTGCCTACAAAAACTGGCCCAGTCTCTTTGCTACTTGGAACCGACTAAGGTGCTGCATCATAATAATCCTGATAGGCCTGCAGACCAGGAGGGTCAGGGTAACGATGCAAACCTTAGGGACCAGGGTTCAAGTATCAATGAGGTAGATTCTGGTGCCATGAAGGACAGCTCTCCTCAGAATGTTGACAGTGAGATGGTAGAGGACCAGGAGGTGGTCCCAGATATTTCCAGTTAATCTATGAAGATTTTAATTTGGAATGTTAGAGGAGCTAATAAGCCTTCTTTCCGTTCCTCTTTCAGTAGATTGATTCAGATACATAACTTTGATATATGTGTTCTTTTAGAAACAAGGCTGTCTGGTGAAAGTCTGGTTCGTTTTCAGAGGCAGATTGTCCGGTCCTGGTCTTCATATGCGGTGGAGGCTGTGGGGCAGTCTGGAGGTATTTTGGCTGTTTGGCGTGACTCAGCTGTCACGATTGAAGCTTTCCATCAAAGTAGTCAACAAATAATCTTGCTGTCTCTGAAGGGAACTCTGACCCCTGGATCATATCGGCAGTCTACGCTAGTACGGATTACCGTGAGCGTCGTACTCTCTGGTCCGATTTGACTGCCCTTATAGCTCAAGGAATTCCTTCCATTATTGCTGGTGATTTCAACTGTATTATCGAAGCTAATGAGAAGAGAGGGGGTAGGCCAGTTACCAATTCAGCTGATATTAATGAATTTAGATCATTCATTGGATCCACTGGGCTGATGGATTTGGGGTACTCGGGACCTCAATTTACTTGGTGCAATAACCGTCAGGGGACAGCTCGCGTATGGGAGAGAATTGACAGAGCTCTGGCAACTCCTCAGTGGCTCCAAAAATTCCCAGCTGCTACTGTCACTCACCTTCCGAGGATTGCCTCGGATCACTGCCCTATTCTGATTTCATTGGAGGCTGTTCTTCATCAGAGGAAACAGTTTAGATTTGAACGATTCTGGACGGTCCACTCTTCTGCTCGGACTATCATTTCCCAGATTTGGCACCTTCCCATCAGGGGTAATGCAGCCTATCGGATTTCACGTCGTCTTATCTTGGCCAGTCGCAGACTTTCCAGATGGAATAGACTGGAGGTTGGGGATCTAGTCAGGCAAGTGGAGAAGGCTGAATCCGTTATTTGCGCCATTCAGACGAAGGAGGACCTTGATGGATTTCTTTTGCCCTCTGATCTCTCCTTGTTGCGAGAGAATCTTGCTCGTCATCACTTCCTTCTTCGACAGCAAGAGTTATATTGGAGGCAACGATCCAGAGTTCAGTGGATTCGAGAAGGGGATCGTAATACCAGATTTTTCCATCAGGCTACTCTGAAGAGGCGGGCAGCCAACAGAATTCGGCGGTTAGTGGATGCTGAGGGAAATTATCAGGAGGATATTCTCCATATTCGTTCTCAGCTTCTTCATTTCTTCCAATCAAGATGGTCTGAAAGTTTGGGCAACGGGGTTCCGGTTACCCTGGTTTCTGAATCCCGGAAGGTATCCTCTTCGGATAACGAACTTCTTATTAGGCCTGTTAGTGCGGAGGAGGTCCGTCAGGCTCTATGGGATCTCGGTCCGGATAAGGCTCCTGGGCCGGATGGATTTCCGCCCTTCTTTTTTCGTCATTACTGGGATATCGTTGGACAGGAAATGGTTCAGGCTATCCAAAATGTATTCCAATCTAAGCAGATTCCTGAGGATTGGAATCGCACTCTTATTACCCTTGTGCCTAAACGCCCGGATGCTTCTCTTCCTCAGCACTATAGACCGATAAGTCTATGTACTACTATGTACAAGATCTGCGCTCGTCTCCTAGCTTCTCGTCTCCGGGCGGTTATCCCCCGTATTATTTCTGAGGAACAAGGGGCGTTTATCAGAGGTCGCTCTATCTCGGATAATGTTCTTATCACTCAGGAGTTTATGCACGACCTTCATAGAGCCCCTGTTAGAAGGTGTCTTATGGCCATTAAGCTTGATATGGAAAGGGCTTATGATAGACTGAGTTGGAACTTCTTATATCGTTCTCTTCAGGGTTTTGGTTTTGATGAGAGGTTCACTGAATGGGTTATGGCTTGTATCCAGAGGCCTTCCTTTTCATTGATTATCAATGGGAGCCCGACTGAGTTTTTCCAATCTTCGGTTGGATTACGTCAGGGATGCCCGTTATCTCCCCTTCTGTTCATCTTGGCTGCGGATGATCTCTCTCGTGCTCTTCATCAAGCTCAGTACAACCAGAGGATTGTCCCTTTTAATGTGGGGGATGCGGGTCTTTCCATCTCCCATCTGTTGTTTGCGGATGACTGTATTCTTCTGGGCCAGGCCTCTACTGAAAATGCGGCTTCCTTCGATTCCATTATTCAGTGCTATTGTCAGGCTTCGGGTCAGAAGGTCAATCTTCAGAAGTCTTCTATTTGTTTCAGTCCGAAGACATCCAGACTTATTAGTGAAGCAATCATTGAACGGTTGGGTATCACTACTCAGACTGATCGATTTATGTATTTGGGGATCCCCATGACTGGAAGACGCCCTCGTTGCTCTGATTTTGCGGACCTTGAGAGGCGGGTTCGCCAGCGCATCGACGGTTGGCAAGTCACTGATCTTTCTATGATGGCTCGGATCACCATTATTCGGTCAGTTCTCTCTTCCCTTCCGCTCTATATGTTATCGAATACGGCCATCCCGACTACTTGTCTGAGGAGGTTTGAGAGATGGATCAGAGATTTTTTATGGGCATCTATGCAAGACGGACATGGTATTCATCTTCTTTCTTGGGACAAGATATGCATGCCTATTCATGAAGGTGGACTCGGGATCCAATCCTTGGTGGTTAGGCGCCAAGCTTTAATGGCCAGACATGCTTCTCGTTTCCTTTTAGAGCCGCACTGTCTCTGGAGCTCGGTCATGCGAGCTAGATATGGTGATTGGAAGCCAGAAGAGCTCATTTCGTCGCCCAGGGGCAGTTCATCCTTTTGGAAGGAGGTGTGCCAGGTTGGCGACTCCATTCGGATGAATATCTCCTGGATGATTGGAGATGGTCACTCTATAGATGTCATTCAGGATTCGTGGATTTCAGAGCTTCCACTGTCTCGATGGCCCTCATTCTTTAGCACTGATATTCCAACTGATACGAGGGTTAAGGATCTGATCTCATCAGTCCCCCCTTCCTGGAACACCCCCATGGTGACCAGTCTTTTTGGCAAGGAGCTATCTCAGCGGATTCTATCGATCCCTCTTATCTCCTGCCCATCCGCAGATATTAGGCTTTGGCAGAGATCCTCCCTCCCTAGGGCCCCTCTCAAGGATCTTGTCAAGCTATTTAGGCCTCCGGTTCAGAGTACAAAGGATGCTGCGTGGATATGGAAGCTCCCCACTCTTCCTAGGGTCCAGCTTTTTATCTGGAAGCTTCTGTGGGATTGCCTACCGACAAGTGATATGCTCTCCCGTAGGGGTCTCCCTATCCAGTCGACCTGCCCCATATGCGGTATGGAGGACGAGACTACCGATCATGCTATATTCAAATGCCCTAGAGCTGGAGGATTTGGTATCTTATGGGCTATGAGTTTAGAGTGGATGTCAACGGTTCTCCTCGTCCTACCTTTCTCCAGAATCTCCGGATGGCTCCTCAGCACAATCGAGGCCTTTGGGCGATTACTGCTTACCATATATGGTTATCAAGGAACCAGATTATCTTTTGGAGGAATGTATCTCTTCTCATCAGCTAATAAGGAAAATTAGATCAATGTCCGTGGATTGTGCCCGTGCCCTTCATTCTGTTGGTTTTGATACCTCTGGCCTCTGGGGTTCCCCTGCTGCTACGGCAGCGAACCATCGTACGATTTTATTTCTTGGGAGCCCCCTCCTCCAGGTTTTGTCAAAATCAACTTTGATGGGAGTGTTCGCGGCAGACTAGCTGGTTCGGCCTTCATCATTCGTGGTCCACAGGGTAATATGATAGCGGCGGGTGGATTTGGGTCTCTGGACTTATTTGTTCCCATGGCTGAGCTTTGCGCTGCATGGGCTGGTATTTCTTATGTGGTGCAGACTCTTTGAGCCCAGAAGCTTGTTATTGAGGGAGATTCTATGACTGTCATTCAGTGGATACGGAAAGAGAAAGCTCCTGAAGTATCCACCAATCCGATCTTAACAGATATTTGGACTATGCTTCAGAACTTGAATACTGCCCAGATTTATCATGTATTCCGTGAAGCCAATACGGCTGCGGACTGGGCAGCGACGGCCGTGGCTCAGCATGTAGGATATAGGATATGGACAATGGGTGAACCATGTCCTCCTGTGTTATTTCAAATTTTGCAATCTGATGTATCTGGGCTGACTCATACTAGACTAGTATGATCGCCCGTCTTTATCAAAAAAAAAAAATTGGATCAGGTCGATCGATTCAACTTATTTAATTAAAAATTAATTATTAATTATTAATTTAATTTTATTAAAATTAATTTTTATATAATTGATGAAAATTAAAAAAAAATCAGTTGAATTTATCTAATTCGATTTTCTAAATTTTCTAAATTTTTTATTTAAATTATATTTATATTTTATTATTTTATATTATTAAAATAAAAATTAATTATAATATTATTTGATCTGATCAAATCGGTTCATCCGATTTAACCAATTGACCTACGACCCAAATGTTAAGCCATTTTATTGTCCGATCTAATTTTTAAAATATTAACAATGCATTTGAGAGAAGGAGGAAAGTCCCCTTAGTTTTCTTAAATGAAAAATAAATATTTACAAAAGTATAAGAAAAAGAAAAGAAAAAAATTATATATATATATATATATGAGAGAGAGAAGAAGGTTCGTACGTTTTTGACACACTTCAGAATGGTTGGGCTTGGAAGACAAGAGATGCTCAAGATTGAAAAGTGAAGAGAGTTTTGGTATAATTTATTGAACCGAGCTAATGGAGAGAATGGGATTTGACATCAAAACGTCAGGATAATTGATCCCAAGCCAGTTTGATGGAAGAATAATGTGGAGTTGGCGCGGATGCGTTTCAGTGGGCTTTGAGTTTCATGCACGCATCTTCTTCGACGAAACTCTGCTGAACCCGCTTCAAGATTCATGTTCGCAATGGTTGTCTTTTTGATCTTCGACTGTCACAGATCAAACTCTTTAGAACGTTGACGACCGAAAGCAACTTCCCCAACTCCTAATATTGCATATAGTGTTAAAGGAGAAGAAAGGCGTAGAGACGAGCGATGGAAAGCTGCTTTGTCTGAACTGCCTATCTCCTTCTCCAGCAGAGATGGCTGAACTAGAGCTTAGTTATCCATATATCATCTAGGTTCCCTCTCAGGCCCTAAAGGAGGAATCACGGTGTTGGGAGAAGATGACGGTCCTTGCTCGGAGCTTCACTCGATGGGTACCACTGAAAGCCATCCTTCGAGAATTTCATTGAACAGGGGTCTCCGGCAAAGTGGATGTTGTTTGCTTAGCTCACCAGTTCTATATGTTCCGGTTTGCTAATCAGAAAGCCAAGGAAGAGGTGATGGGAAGGCCATGGGTTGTTAATGGCCAGTCGATTGCGATTGAAGACTGGCGAGCTGAGTTTGTTCCGACGACTGACTCCATAGTGTCTGCTATGCTCTGGGTGCTCTGGGTCTGCCTGCCCAACCTCCTTATTGAGTTTTGGGCAGAGGATATCTTGCAAACCATTCTCTCGATGGTCAGCCAGTTTGTTTTTGCTGATTCCTTCACCAAAGAGAAGCGCAGGGAAGGATTGCTTGAGCGTGTGTTTGTGTTGACCTGAGCAAACCTCTCCGACTGAAAGCTAGAGTTCGTGGTTGTCGAGCTCCCTTCTGGCAACAGTTCTCTTACGAGCATTTGGAAGGCATCTACTGCCACTGCGGTTCTATTCACCTCACCAGCCCTTTCTCCCCCATGCCGCAATCTGCCACCTCCTTGGCAGGATCCAAGTTTGGCCCCTGGATGGCGGCGATCCAGCAGCCAAAACTCCCTCAAGGTCAGATCTTGAAACCTAGAAAGAAAGTTTAGATTGTCGTGACTAAGGCTGGGGATGCTCCACTCCCCATCTCATCGGACGATTGGCAATCGCCGACAAAGACAGCTCGACGACGTCTTCCCTAGACCGTTTGGCCTACTGTGGTTGGCACCCCTGTTTCTGAGATGGATCAAGGGGCAGATGGGCAACAGGGGGCATGCTGGGTTGACTACAGCGTGCCGACTGATACACCCCCTATAGCTCAACCTAAGAGCAGGGGTTCACAGGGTTCCCTCAACCCTGACTCGAACCTTATGAACCCTTTTGCTCTCCTTGGCTCTGATAGTTGGGATGAGCAGCCTCAAACCCGTAAGGATGCCAATCCGGGGCCAATAAAGAGGGCCCGGCCTGCAAAATCGCTTTCCCAGCAAATTGCCTTCAAACCCATAAAAGGAAAAGGGAAAGTTATCCTCTCATGCCCTAACAATACACATGAAAACATCACCTTTTATGCAACCATGGATAGACCTCAGGGCCCTGTTGCTAAGACTGGCATGGGCCTTAAGTTTACCTGTAGTCGGGGTGTGATCCCTTCAGGGGATGGGTCTGGGAGTACCCAGTTGCCTCAGGTGGAGGGATAGCACCATGACTCGATTGTCTCTCGTCTTAAGGAGGCCATTCAGGAGCAGGGCCTAGATCCCTCGGCCACTAGTTCGTCCCCCAGGTGAAAGTGACTGAAGTGGACATGGTGGCTAACCATCTGATGGACAGCTCTGGACCTGATTATGCGGTTGGCACCTCCCCTAACGGCTATCTCTCTAATAATGATATGTTAGGGGACCAAGATGGGGCCCACCCTTCCTAGCTAGCAAATGAAGATTCTTATTTGAAATGTGAGAGGAGCACAGAAACCTTCATTTCGCTCCTCTTTTGGGAGGTTGCTGCAGCTTCATAGTTTTGATATATGTGTTCTATTGGAAACCCGCTTATCGGTTGCTAGCCTGGCTTGATTTAGGAGACAGGTTTTCAGATCTTGGTACTCTTCTGTAGTGGAGTTTGTGGGGTTATTTGGCAATATTCTGGCTCTCTGGTGTAGCGCCTCCATTAGAGTTGATGCCTTTCATCATTGTAACCAGTAAGTTGTTTTTGTCATTTCTTAGGGGACATCTGACCCTTGGCTCCTCTCGGGTGTTTATGCCAGTACTAATTTTTAGGAGCAATATGTGCTGTGGATTGAGATCCTTTCCTTGATTGCCCAGGGATTTTCCTCCCTCGTTACAGGAGATTTCAACTGTATAATGGGGGCTAATGAGAAGAGAGGGGGACAGCAGCATATTGGTTCGACGGACACATCTGAGTTCAGGACCTTCATATCTTCGATCGGTCTATTGGACCTAGGGTTCTCGGGTCCCCAATTCACTTGGTGTAATAACCGCTAGGGATCTGCTAGAGTTTAGAAGAGACTTGATAGGGTTATGGCTACGGCCCGATGGCTTCAGATCTATCCTTCTGCCACTATTACTCACCTGCCCAAAATTGCTTCTGATTACTATCTCATCCTTATAACTACTGAAATGGTTGCTCATCAGAGGAGACAATTTTGATTTGAGCAATTTTGGACTTCCTATTCATCTGCCAGAACCCTTCTCTCTCATGTATGGCGCCTGCCTGTGAGAGGTAGCACTATCTACAGATTATTCAGACGTCTTGAGCTTGCAAGATGTGGATTTTCCAGATGGAATAGATTGGAGGTCGGGGATTTAGTGAGGAAAGTAGAGCAGGTGGAAACTAATATTGCTACTCTCCAATCCAAAGAGGATAGAGAAGGCTATCCCTCAATTCCAACCCCACATCCCTCCGCACCTATCTAGCTCTTCACCACTCTCTTTTTCGGTAGCAAAAGACTTTTTGGAGGCAGAGGTCTTAGATTCAGTGGATTCATAAAGGGGATCAGAATACTAGATTCTTTCACGAGGCCAATTTGAAGTGTCATGCAGTAAACCGAATTAGGCACTTAGCTGATGATGAGGGGTAGTACTAGGAGGATATTCAGGTTATCAAGGATCAGTTATTTTACTTTTTTAGTCTAGATGGACTGAATATATAGGTGATGGTGATCAAGTCCACCCTGTTCCAACCTCTACGAAGGTCTCAGCTTGTGAGAATGACCTTCTCATTAGGTCGATTACAGCGGATGAGATTCAGAGGGCTTTATGGGATCTTGGGCCTGATAGGTTTCTGCCCTTTTTCTTCCACCACTATTGGGATATTATGGGACATGATGTTGTGTGGGCTATTCAGCTTATTTTTCAATTCAAATCTATTCCTTTTGATTAAAACCGGACGCTCATTACTCTGGTACCTAAACGCCCTTATGCCTATATTCTTCAGCATTACCAGCCCATCAGCCTTTGCACCACCTTATATAAGGTCTGCACGTGTCTCTTAGTCACCCACCTGCAGAATGTGATTCTTCGCTTTATTTCTTTATAGCAGGAGGCTTTCATCAGAGGGCGTAGCATCACTGATAATATTCTTATAGTCCAGGAATTCATGTATGATCTCTAGAGATCCTTGGCCCATCAGTATCTGATGGCTGTGAAGCTAGACATGGAGAGAGCTTATGATAGACTCAGTTGGGCATTTTTATGGCGAACACTTCATGAGTTTGGCTTTGCAACTCTCTTTATAGACTGGATCATGGCTTGCATCCACAGATCATCATTCTCTCTTATCATTAATGGTAGCCAGACTGATTTCTTCCACTCTGCTGTGCGGCTACGTCAGGGATGTCCTCTATCCTTTTTTTGTTCATTCTTGCTGCTGATGATTTATCTCGTGCTTTCTACCAGGCATAGCATGACTTACGCCTTGCCCCTTTCATTGCGGGCCCCATGGCCCCTCGCTTTCTTATCTATTATTTGCTGATGACTGTATATTACTGGGATAGGCTACGGTCCACAATGCTTTAACTTTTGCATCCATCATTCAGTCCTATTGTCGGGCCTCTGGTTAGAAGGTTAATTTCAATAAATCCATGATCTATTTCAGCCCGAAGACAATTCCCAAAACAAGGGAGGCTATCATTCGCACCTTGGGCATCACTGCTTAGACTGACTGGTTATCTTACCTAGGGATCCCTATTACGAGGAGACGTCCATGGGGCAGCGATTGTAGTGACCTTGAGCATCGTGTCCATGACCGCATTAATGGTTGGCAGGTTACTGGTCTATTCATGATGGCTCGGATCATCCTTCTGCGCTTGGTTCTCACCTCTCTTCCTCTCTATATCTTATCCAATGCTATTATCCCGATGACTTATCTGAGGAAGATTGAGAGATGCTTTCAGGATTTCCTATGGGGCTCTATGCAGAATGGCCATGGTATTCATCTGCTAGCATGGGACATTGTTTGATTGCCGATTGCAGAAGGAGGGCTTGGCATCCAGTCCCTGACTGTCAGGAGAGAGGCTTTGATTGCGAGGCATGCTACTCATTTTTTACTTGATCCATATTGCTTGTGGAGCTCCTTTATGCGTGCCAAATACGGTGACTGAACTCCTTCCACGGATTTTCAGTCTATCCATGGATATTCTTTCTTCTGGAAGGAGGTGTGTTGGCACGCCAGGGATATCCTCAACAATATCTCGTGGATGATTGGCGATGGTGCCTCTGTAGATGTTATTCAGGATATGTTGATTGCTAACTCCCCCTGTCATGCTGGCCTACTTTTGTTAGTACTGATGTTTCCAGCAGTATAAGAGTCAATGCTTTGATCACTTAGGACCACTCTACCTGGCATATTCTCACAGTGTCCCGGTTCTTTGGTGAGGAGCTCTCTAGCCGAATTCTCATCATTTCTCTCATTCTGGGTCACTCCTCTGATACCAGATTATGGAGGAGATCCTATATTTCTAGAGATCTATAGGCCAAAACCTCAACACACGATGGATGTGGCTTGGATTTGGCAGCTTCCTATCTATCCCAGGGTCCGGCTCTTCATATGAAAGCTTGCACATGACTTTCTTCCTACTTGCTCCCTGCTCTCTTGGAGGGGTTTGTCCATCCAGTCCACTTGCCCATTATGCGGTCAGGAGGAGGAGACTATTAATCATACTATCTTCACCTGCCCCAAAGTGAAACAGATCTGGCAGATTATGGGTCACCACCTTTGGGAGGATGGTACTGGTCCTCTATGTATATCTTTCCTAAGGCTTATCCGTCAAGACAGTCAGAGGGATATCCAGTAGTAGGGCGCTACTTGGGCCTATTTAGCCTATCAGATCTGGTTATTTCAGAATCTGCTTGTTTTCACTGATGATATTATTACTTTCCATAGGATAGCTAGGAAAGCTCACTCTTTATCTACCAAGTATGCACTCCATCATTCTGCTTTTGATTCTAACAGCTCTAGCCTCTGGGGCTCCCCTGTTGATCTCATTATCTCAGAACCTACTTGTTTTCTCTGATGATATCATTACTTCCCATAGGATATGTAATACCCGGTTCGTGTGAACCAGGGTTTGATCAGTGGAATTATCCTGACGCTTACGCTCTCGGCGTAGCACTTGGGACCCCGTTTTCCTTTGATATGAGGCATCGCGTGGGAGAATAAAAGGAGATGGAGGGTGACTCCCTCCATCATCCTGGCACGCACCTTCTCCAGGTAAATCCTTGTTCAAGTTTTCATCACAAAGAGGGGGGGGGCCTGAGCCTTGGCCGGCAGCCCCACCGGCACCGGAGGCGGCGTCCGGTGGGGTACCGGAGGTGAGAGAGAGGAGAGAGACAATTGGTTCTCCTCCTAGGCGGGAGCGGCTTGGCTCCCGCTGTCGGCTCAGGCTCGTCGGCGTGCTCGCCGCCTCGCCGGGCCTGGATGACAGTCGACGACCTCCACCAGCGCCAGGCATGCGTTCGGTGAAGGTCCGATCGGCCATGGTGGCCGGTTGTGCCGTCGGCACTGTAACAGGCCATGGCGGATCAAATGAGAGAAAGAGAGAGAAAGAGGGAGAGAGAGGGAAGGGGGAGTCCGACCGCGGCAATGGCCAGCTTCGGGCCGGTCGGTGCCTGTTGGGCCGGCCTGGATTGTGGCCGGTGGCGGCCCTGGCCGTCGGCACAATCCTCCCCTAAACATGGGAGTTGGGAGGATGAAGAAGGCAACGGGCCGGCCGGGCTGTTGTTATTTTGGGCCTGTTGGGCTAGTTCATGAACCATTTTGAGCTACTTTTTGGGCCTTGTATTGGGTTGGGAATGGTGAAATAAAATTATAGATCGGATCAGTGTTGATCCTAGTTTCTTGAGGTATTTTTATTTTCCCATTTGGGCATGTATATTGAGAAATATTCAAGCCCAAAGTTGGGCCCAGGATTAGTTTGGGGTAGAATTTAAGGGACACTTTATTATTCAAATTTTAGAAACTTAATTATGTAAAATGATGCTGTAGGTACCCAGATGTCCAAATAGCTGGTTTTCAGTTTGGGATTAGCATACTGAGGTAAGTAAGCTAATTATCATGAATTTTATAATATTTAATATGTAAAGTTTGGAATTGTAGTTATATTAATTTATGAAATTATGAAATGAGAAAAATAGAATTTGATATTTGACTTGGCTATTTGAAATTAGTAAATAGTACCATATGTATGCATTTGAGTATTTGCTATGGTTATATACAAATGCTATTATTTTACAAAGTAGTGAAATTATAAATATGCAAAAGATGATGAATGTGATTATTGTGACTTTGCAAAACATATTGGTATTATTGATGTATTTCTATGCAAATGCTATGAATGTACAAATCACTGTATATGAAGCTTATGCTTATGATGATGCATGATGTGTTTACATGCAATTATGATGATGATATTGAGATATACTTATATGTATCACCGCGGTTCTTATATGATGTGAATGATGTGAAATGATATAAAATGCCAAGTGATACTGGACCCACCTTCACAAGGAAAGATATGTGGAGGATACACATCTGTAGGGTGTGTTATGATTGATTATGATATATGGCATAATGCTGGTACCAGAACCCTTTCTCTTAGGGGACATTTAAGAGTGATACACCAGTTGGTGTTGTAGGGCCGTGGGACACATAAGAAAATAGTGATTATATAAATACAGTGGGTTTGTTTACATTGCATATTTCGGTATTTATTGTATAATTAAGCTTCCAAATTATTTGAACTGATGATATGCATGTGCTGATAACATGATAAATGTATTTAAAATTGAAAGCTTCTCATGAAAATGTGATTTGATAATATATTGAAATGATATGATATATCTTGAAATGATATATGATTATATTACATTATAATAGGCTTACTTATTGAGTGTGAGCTCATGTAAATTATCTTTGAGAAGAAAAAAAAAACACTTTAAACCAACCCTCGTTACTATTGCAGGGACCCCGGCAAAATGGAGTTTCACGTTTGTAAAAATACTGGAGGAGGAGATTACGAGAAGAATGACAAAATCTATTTTAGAGGTGAGTAATCGCTCAGCCTTTGTTTGGATAGAGAGAAAACTAAAGAGAAAAGAAAACTAGGAAAAAAATAGGAGAGAAAATGAAATTTACCTTGTTTGGATGAAGAGAAAAGTAGGAAGGAAAGAAAACTAGAGAAAAAAACATAAAAAAATGATGGGCTTCACGTAAAAGTTTTTTAAGATTTTGGAGAGAAAACTCAAAAGTACTTTTTTATTTTTTTCATTTTGATATTAACCCTTTAAGAAAAAACTGATGTATTTTTTTATCATTTATAATAAGAAATCATCAACTTTTCTCTTCTCTCTATTTTCATTTCACTCATCTCAACAGAAGGAAAGAAAATATTTTCTCTTCAATTTTCTTTTCTCTCTATACAAGTACATAAATTTTATAACAAAATGATTAGTCCCTAAAGAATCAATCCTAATTGTTAAGGTATCTTTTTTTTTTTTTGGAACAAATGGGCGATCACACTTGTCTAGCGCGAGTCAGCCCAGATAGATCAGAATACAAAATTTGCTGCAAAGGAGCAGGGCAGGGGTCACCCGGAGTCAAAATCCAAGGATCAGAAAGCAGAGCAACTGAAGCAGCAACCCAATCCACCGCTGAGTTGGCTTCGCGAAATATGTGCCTGGTCTGGACGCATTCAATCTCCCGCAGAATTGCCCAAATATTCAATAAAATATGATTAGAAAGAACAGGAGGGCAATTCTGCATCTGAATCCAAGAAATAACCGACATGGAGTCGCCCTCAATGCAAACCCTCTGAGCATGAAGAACCCGAGCAGCATAAGAAATACCCGCCCAAGCCGCATGAAGCTCAGTCATGGGGACAGAGGAGTCAAGAGTACCAAAACCTCCGGCCGCCAAAAGGTCACCATGAGGACCTCTGATAATAAACGCGGAACCAGCACTTCTACCACGGACACTCCCGTCAAAATTGACTTTGATAAACCCTGGAGGGGGGGCTCCCATGAGATAAAAACCGTATGCCGATTCGCTGCCGAAGCAGCAGGGGATCCCCAGTGGCCAGAGATATCAAAACCAATACGAGCACAGTCCGCCGCCAATAATCTGATCTTCCTAGCAATTTTGTAAAGAGAAATAGTGTCATCAGAGAAAATAAGCTGGTTCCTAGCAAGCCAAATCTGATAAGCAGTGACCGCCCAGAGACCTTTCTTATACTGAGGGCACCTCCGAAGGTCCAGAAGGAAAGAAGAAAGCAGGGAGCCCGAGCCATTATGTCTGAATGGATATCCCATCATAAGCCAGACCCGTCTAGCCGTGGGGCAGATGAAAATAGCATGTTCAATAGATTCCTCCTCTAAGCTGCATAGCGGGCAAATCGACTGAATAGGAAGACCCCTCCGAGATAGGAGAGCGCAGGTAGGAAGAGAGCCCCATAAAAGCTTCCAGATAAATAACTGAACTCTAGGAATAGTAGGAAACTTCCAAATCCACGCTGCATCCTCTAGGCGCTGAGGCTGAGGTCTAAACATCATCATTAGATCCCTGGTCGGAGCCTTAGAGAGACAGGATCTCTGCCAGAGTCTAGCATCAGAAGATCGACCCGGAAGAAGAGGCATCGATAAAATCTGCCGGGCAAGCTCAGCACCGAACAATCTGGTCACCGAGGGGATATGCCAAGCAGGAGGGTCTGAGGAGATCAAGTCCTTAACCCTTAAACTGGGAGGGGTCTCAATACTAATAAAGGAGGGCCACCGAGAGAGAGGAAGCTCAGAAATCCAGGTATCCTGAATAACATTAATCGAAGAACCGTCTCCGATCATCCAAGAGATATTGTCCAAGATAGCCTGACCATAGCAACAGACCTCCTTCCAAAAAGAGGAACAACCCCGAGGAGCAGATATCTGCATGGCAGCCGACCATTCTCCATATCTAATACGCATCAGAGAGCTCCAGAGACAATGTGGCTCAAGAAGAAATCTCGAAGCATGTCTGGCAATAAGGGCTTTCCTTCTAACAATCAAAGACGGGATACCGAGACCACCCTCATCGATAGGCATGCAGACCAAATCCCAGGATAAGAGGTGAATCCCATGACCATCCTGACCAGAAGCCCATAGGAAATCACGGAAGCATCTCTCGATCCTTTTCAGGCATGTAATCGGAATGGCTGTATTCGACAGGATATGCAGGGGAAGAGAGGAAAGAACTGATCGAATAATGGTAACCCTAGCCATCATCGAAAGACCAGTCACCTGCCATCCCTCAATGCGCTGGCGCACCCGTCTCTCGATCTCGGAGAAGTCAAAGCAACGGGGGCATCTCCCCGTTATAGGGATCCCCAAATACATAAATCTATCAGTCTGAGTGGAGATACCAGACAAACTGATGATGGCTTCTCTAGTGGATCTAGAGGTCTTCGGGCTAAAACAAATAGAAGACTTCAAAAATTGACCTTCTGACCTGAAGCCTGGTAGTAGTTCTGAATAATAGAATGAAAGGAAGCCGCATTCTCAATAGAAGCATGGCCTAGGAGGATACAGTCATCAGCAAAGAGGAGATGGGAGACAAAGGGGCCCTCAGAACCAGCTATAACCGGGGCAATCCGCCTGTCCTGCTGAGCCTGACGTAAAGCACGAGAAAGATCATTTGCAGCCAGGATGAACAGCAAAGGAGATAAGGGGCAACCCTGCCTGAGACCAACACTAGAGTGGAAAAAATCAGTCGGGTTTCCATTGATGATTAGAGAAAAGAAGGGCTTGTGAATGCACGCCATAATCCATTCTATAAATAATTCATCAAACCCAAACTCCAGAAGAGAGCAGTATAAAAAAACCCAGCTCATTCTATCATAAGCACGCTCCATATCGAGCTTAACAGCCATAAGACATCGTCTGACCGGAGCTCTCTGAAGAGCATGCATGAACTCCTGAGCAATAAGAACATTGTCCGAAATAGACCTCCCTCTAATGAAAGCCCCCTGCTCCTCCGATATGAGACGAGGAATCACCAGACAAAGGCGGCGAGCTAAAAGACAAGCACAAATTTTATACAATGTAGTGCAGAGGCTAATGGGCCGAAAGTGCTACGGAAGAGAAGCATCCACTCTCTTGGGCACCAAGGTAATGAAAGTCAGATTCCATTCAGAAGGAATGTGTCAATCTTGGAAAACATCCTGAATAGCTTGGACCACCTCCTGACCAACAATATCCCAGTAGTGCCGAAAGAAAAAAGACGGAAACCCGTCAGGCCCAGGGGCCTTATTCGGACCAAGCTCCCACAGGGCCGCCCTAATCTCGTCCGCAGAGATCGGCCTGACAAGCATATCATTGTCCAGAGAGGAAACCTTCCTAGAAGCCAGAACCTACACAATCGGGTCCCCATCACCAGAAGAGTCAACCCATCGAGCCCGAAAAAATGAAGAAGAAGGTCACTGATAGAGTGGAAATCCTTCCGAATATGCCCCCCTTCATCAACTAACCTCCGAATCCGATTAGCAGCTCTACGCTTGAGAGTGGCCTGATGGAAGAATCTGGTGTTACGATCCCCATCACAAATCCATTGAGCCCTTGATCTCTGCCACCAAAACATCTCCTGCTGCCGCAAAAGGGAGTGGTGCCGAGCCAGCAAATCCCTAAGGAAAGAGAGATCCGAGTCCGCCAAAAAACCTTCGTGATCCTCCTTAGCCTGCAGAATATTAATATCATTTTCAACCTACTCAACTTGTCTAACCAGATCCCCCACCTCATTCCTATTCCATCTGGATAGTCTGTGTCTGGCTATCTTAAACCGACGAGATAACCGATAGACAGCATTGCCCCTAACAGGAATATGCCAGATCTGAGAAATAATAGAACGAGCAGCTGAAAGACTAGTCCAAAACTGCTCAAATCTAAACTGCTTCCGCATAATATGATCAGCCTCCGTAGAAATCAAAATAGGGCAATGGTCAGAAGCAATCCTAGGAAGATGCGTGACAGTAACCATAGGGTATCTTTGGAGCCATTGGGGAGTGGCCAAGGCTCTATCAAGTCTCTCCCATACTCGAGCAGACCCCTGCCGATTATTGCACCAAGTGAATTGGGATCCCGAATACCCCATATCTATAAGCCCTGAAGAGCCGATGAAAGTTCTGAATTCATTGATATCAGCTGAGCTTGAAACCCGTCTGCCTCCACGTTTTTCATTAGCCTCAGTGATACAGTTGAAATCCCCCGCAACAATAGACGGCACACCTTGAGCAAGGAGGGAAAGCAGTTCAGACCAAAGAATTCTTCTCTCCCGATAGTCCGTGCTAGCATAAACTGCCGAAAGAAACCAGGGGGCAGAAGATCCCTCAGAGATCATGAGACCGATATGCTGATTGCACTGATGAAAAGCATCAATCCTGACTGCAGAGGTGCGCCATATAGCCAAGATACCCCCCGACAGACCTTCAGCCTCCACAGCATAAGATGACCAAGTACGGGCAATCTGTCTACGAAAACGGAGAAGACTATCCCCCGAAAGTCTGGTCTCCAAGAGGACACATATATCAAAGTGGTGTAATTGCAATAATCTACTGAAGGAGGATCGAAAAGAAGGCTTTCGAGCTCCTCTAACATTCCATAGTAAAATCTTCATTTATAGGATAGAGGAAGATGGGACCCCTCCTTGATCCTCTATCATATCACTATCAACAAGACCCCTATTCAACTGAGGGCCGTCGTCAGGCTTCAGTAATAGATTGATCAGCATTCCATCCGAACCTGGATCAGACACATCTAAACAGGAAGACTGTGCCTGAGATAAGGAACCAGGGCCCAATCCCTTAGGTTCACCAATAGCATCAGCCAATGGAAGACCGGCCCCCCCAGCAGCGTGGACCCTCACCGCCTCCTGGGCACCAACCTGAAAACACGGGACCTGATCCGACTGGCTTGGAGAGAAGCAACTCACCTCATTCTTTTTGGAGAAAGGAACCTTCCCTTTTCCCTTCCTCTTATCAGATTTGGATAAAGTCCTAGGAGCCAGGGAAACCTCCGGTCTAGCACGCTTAAGGGGACCTGAGCTTGCTTCCCTACTCCCCAATTGACCATCATCATAAGCCACTGAAGCTAGAGAGGAGAAGGGGTTATGGATCACAGTAGGGTGGTTCAATTCGGGTTTCAAAGAACCCAGCATATCAGCAGCTTTCAAGTTCAGAACTAGAGCCATTGAAACGGCACGCAAGTCCTGAATCGGCACGGGGACCATTCCTTGACCAAACCTTCATCTTCCTTCCCTGGGCGCGACACCACGGCAGCTGGCCTTGTTGCCGAACGCGAAGACGAGGAGGACCTCCGGTGAGCAATCTTAACCGGAGCTGCCCACCCTTCAGCCGATTCACCGGCGCCCGAAGAGAGCCCCTTCTTCACCGCCTGGGACACTGAACCAGAGCCTGGAGATGAAGACGAAGCCGACACCGAAGCCTTCCCCTTCACCACCGACTGGGGGATAGAAGGAACCGCCCGCTTTCGGATAGCAACCAGCCACTGTCCAAACATGGAAATGGAATTGGAGCCAACCCCATCAAATATTTCAATTTAAAACATTAAATCACTGTTAAATCAGAAACAATTCGTGGTAAACATTAAAGGCTATAAGCAATCACCCACACGCTATATTTCTTCGGCACTGCTCTCGGCCCTTCCTTGCTTGTGAGATCCATCCTTAAAGATGCGGATGGTAGACGTTGAAGCGTGAATGGAGACTCTTATTCATGAAAACATATTTGTGTACCGTCTTTAGTGCATGAAAGCATGCACTAGATCAATGACCGTGCATGTATGCCATGCTTTATTAAACCACGTTGCATTTTGTACATGACATGTTCAATGAGTACGTTCGATGTGCACTTTCGTATGGTGCGCAAGACTTTTCCCGCATTCATTCGGAAGAAAAAGTCTTTCTGTACCGCTTCCGATGTAGGAAGCATGCACCGGAGTGCGGCATTGACCGCGCGCCCATGCGCGCACATGCGAGACCCATTGGACCATGACACGCATACTTGCATGAACGCATGGCTAATACCATGCCTTGGTACACGACTTCATGCACCAAGGCGGTGCACAAAATTCATCCCCATTAGGAATAGCACCGGGATGAAAGTTATTTTTGGCATCAAAGCGCGCGTAGACATTGCGCGGGCGACCACGGTGTTGCACTTGTAGGGGCCAACCACTTCCTTCTCCGCCTGACGCTTCCCAAAAAGCGTGCAGCGGCCCGGCAATGTTTTACCGAAGTTGGACTTGGGCTTTAGATGGGCCGCTCTGGCAAGATCAGATTGGGCCAGTTCAACCTTCTGGACCCCATTTTCTATGCAGAAATAATATTCCATCCAAACTTTCCATCTACCTGTTGCGTCTTACGGTGTCAATCATCTAAATTACTGGTATGATAATCGTAATAAAATATTAATTCTAAAATGATAGGGATCGATTATATAAATCTTTTTTTTATCCTATGAATTATATTTTTATAAGATATAATATTTTAAAAAAGATTTATCACTTTTTTGATATAATTTCCTATTTACTTCCGCTTTATTTTTTTTAATAAATCAAATCACTCCTCCGTATCAATCCATTTTGTATTTATATTACTCCTTCAATTTATTCTTAATTAATGCTATTTTATTTTTTTACAAATAATTTTATTTTTTATTCTAATTTTTTTTATATTACTATATTTTTTAATATTTTCATTTCAATAGTATTCATCTTATGTATATATAATTTTTTACTCAATTTTGTTACTTGTATTTTAATTACCCAAGTCCAATTATTTGGATTAAGTCGACCAAAATTTAATTCGGAATCTCTATTTGTTAATTGGAGGAGAGTGATCACTGAGCCTCTTACGAGACCCTCAGGTGCTTTTGCTACCGAGTTGCGTTAGGCCCATTCATTCATCATATAAAATTTGGGTTGTAGAAGCTCCACCCTTCCTCAAAACCTCAAATTTCAAAGGAAAAGGAGGATGTGGGCATCTAATGATTTATTCTCCAGAAAAGCTAAAAAGTAATGTTTATATTGAGATAATGAGGTATTGAGCAACTCAAACTTTTCCTTACTATATCATACTAATTTTGCATCATAACGAAATTTGGGCCGCAAGAAGTATGCCTTCTTCTAAGATAAACATATAAAAAAGAGGATGGAATTCTATGTGCACTTGTGATATTCAATGGATGATCCCATGGATAAAAAAGAATAGTTAAAAAAGTTCATAACTCAAGTTTATATACTATCAATTAATTCATAATTTACTAAAAATTAATTAGATTAATAGATGGGCTTGTGACATTACAAATGATATCAAAGTCGATCCAAACAAAAATTGTTGGATAAGTAACTTAAATGTTATAAGCAGTGGAGTTTAACTCAGCTGATAGATCCAGGCCAAAAAGTTAACAAGTCCATATAATATTGTCTTTTATCATCGAAAGATGAAAGTTTTAGCCAAGTATCGCTATGCATTTAACTCCTAACAAATCCATATAGTGGACTTAAATGTAATGACTTTCAAGAGCTGACAAAATATACGAAAAAGTCCTATGATGTCCCCTGGAGTACATCTGCAGTGGAAAAGTCTTTGTGCACTAATCTAAAAGTCTTTATGCACCGGCTTTTTATGCATCAAAGATCGATGCACAAAGTATGCATCGAATATGTGGATTATCTGTATGCTCATACTATCGCACATGTCGTGATCTAATGGGCCATAGCATGCATCGCATGCATGATAGCACGGACACAAGGCCAACTCAGTATGCCCGGCGCACGCTTTGTGCACGGCCTCCCGTGCACAAAAACTTTTCCCATCATTATAGCTGATTTCACCTTCCAAGCCACCACCAAAGAGGCCAATGAATTGGTATATGAAGGGGAGCCCAGGTTTATTGCATCAATCCAAACACGTTGCTCTCTTCTTTGATGCATGTAGCAGCGAGTTGAGCTGCAAACTATTTACTTCAGTCTCCTATCTTGCAAGGAGTGCAGGGTCCATTTTGGGAGCAGAGCAACGGGTCATGCGATGGTATCCAGCTCTGGGACATGGCACCAGGACCACCACCGAACCAAAAGAACAGACAAAGTCTATTGTCAGCAGGCCCAGACACGACAACAACACACCTTGCCAATAATTTGACATCCCCTTCATTGTTGAGGACCAACAAACGCACCTGATCAAGACTTTGATATCCCATTCACTGTTGAGGACCATCCAACAGCACACCTTAATTATCAGATGAGCTTTGATGTGAGCAGCTGAAAAGATAACCATCAAACCCCAAAAATCGAATTTGTGGATGTTCATGAGCCCTGTGTGGTGGATCGATATATCCTGAGATCACTGATGCCTGCTTGAATGTCAACCCTAACTAACTAGATGGAGATGGTGTCTGTGGTCTTGTTTTGGTCACCGTGATATGATACCAAGAAAAACCAAGCTCATTAGCCAAAGTGATTTGCAAGATGGCCTCTTCTCTTGGCTTAGACTGATTGAATGAATCTCCTTTCCCACTCTATCAAAGATCTGTTCCGTAGTTTTCATTGATGGATATGCCTTGCCTCTCTCCATCACTCTTTCTCATAAGATCGAGAGAGACCATGAGGAAGGGAGTGGAGCCTTTGCCGTCGTTGGAGGGGGTAATGGATGGATAGACGAGCTGCACCGCTGATCGGGAGAGGCGAGAGAAGTAGAGCCTCCTCGCCTCCCCATCGAGAGGAAAAGAGACGACGAGATATATACGGGAGAAAGAGACATGGCCGACGAAGGCGGGGCTTTGCAAGGCAACAAGCATTGAAGTTTTCAACAAATTTGAAGCTTTAATTCATCCCAAATGTTTCCTATATTACTGTATCAGCTGCCATGCAAATTTGCACACCATCCATGAACAAAACCAGCTTCAACCCTGTTGTCAAAACGGGAAGATTAACACTTATATAACTTTAATGATTCAGTTAAAAAGTTCCTTTCAGATTTTTGAGCTAACAAAATCTTAGGCATAAATACGGATTATGCCTTAAAAATATATTTATGTGAAGTCATCATGAAACGATAATCATGATGGGTTTGTTCTACTTCTCTGGGAGTATCCTTCCAAATTTCTCTTTGATTTTGCTTATAGGAGAGCTCTCAGCCACCAAATGCGTATCAATCCATGGTTTTAACCGTATGTACGTGTCATGAATATATCATTTCCAGCTTAGAACACGTAGGCATCGGATAAATTATTATGCCTATTTATCTTAAATGAAACAACGTGGCTAACATTATATATATATATATATATATATATAATTTAACAAGCTCGTGTAGGCTTGACCTTCCCACATAACAACTTGTTTTGTCTTTATTAAATGATATCCAAGCTCGATACAAATCTAACAAGTCATTCACAACACATTCTATTTAGGTAACAAATGTTCATCACCAACAAAATTATTTATTTATGAAGCAAAATCCAAGCTAATGAGGCAATCCAAATCTCTTCTTGGGTTAGTGCAATGTTTTGAAAATTGGATCGGACTGACCAGTCCAACTGGGATCGATCATCAGTCCGATCCGATTTTATTATTAAAGTTGACTTTTATATGTTCAGTAAAAGCTAAAAAAATTTATTGAACCGATCGAATTTCAACCGGTCCAACTCAGTTTTTAATTTTTTTTAATTTTTTATTTAAATTATTTATATTTATATTATTTTATATTATTAAATTAAAATTTAATTATAATATTATTGGTCCAATTAAATCGATTCATTCGGTTGAACCGATTGACCCGCAACCTAAATTTATAGAAATAAAAAGAATAAAAGAAAATATGTGAGTTATAGCTTAATATCAAAAAGAAGAAAAAAAAATTTCTTAAGTGGAAAGATCTCAATGAGAAAAATGTGCAACATCATAGAAAAAGATTCGAAAGTCATAGACAATCAAAAAAAAAAAAAAAGTTAATAGTTTAATTAAAAATATTTTATTAAAAAACTAAAAGAGAGGAAAGAAAAAAATTATTTACATATTTTTATATTTTTTTATCTAATTTCTTTAAAATTATTATAAAAATTTTAAAAATCATCTGATTCGCATTGATATGGCACAACAGTCCATAACGCACCTTTAGTTCAAATAATATGGAGGTACGCTCATCATGGCTTCGCTCACGGCCATAAAAAATATCTTTGCTGCTGGCTTCAACGGGACCACTGATTCAATGGCAACAATTGATTGTTGCTAGGGTTGCGGTCGCCTACCAGAATATTTACCGGACCCACGAGATAAACCAAGCCGCTGCTCTGTTTTAATTTTCCGTCAAAATAAAGTTGGTCAAGAGAGAGAGAGAGAAGAGGAGAGATACGACACGACAATGCGCATTGTTGGCGAGCATGGATATGTGCGCTGTGGCTACAGCAGCACGCCTCCCCTGAGGCGATCTCATCTCAGTCGTTCTAATTTCGTTTTCGATCGATGGAATCTCTCCGCTTGCTTTGTTCCTGTCTCCTTTTTAACCGCAACCTCTCCTCCAAGTAAAGAAAGGGAGAGATGTGGAGCATAAGATTAAAAAAAAAAAAAAAAAAAGAGACAAAACAGCTTTAAAGCAGAGCAGGCTTTCTCCTCCTCCTCCTCCTCCTCCTTTCTCCAAGCTTTCATTTTGAGGACCACGATCGATGGTATTAGTCGCTCTCCCTTCTTGGTTCCAGAGTTTAGGAGTTTAGGATAAAGGAGACAGCTTTTCTCTGTTTCAGAACAGAGCTTTTGTTGTGTTCTCCTGTTGTATTCGGTCGTCGTCTGAGAAGGTGTGTGGAGGTTTCTTCTCGCTGGTAATGAATCCGACAGTGTTCTTTTGATGAAAAATTAGTCCTTTCTCTGTTCTTCCTCTAGTATGGAAGGTTGAAGCATTGTTTTTATAAGATTTCTCGACGGGATGTCGATTTCTTTTTCATTTCGCTTTGGTTTAGTCAAATGCTTCCAACGGGTCGGCGTGATTTTGATCGTTCCGAGGATTGTTTTGTGGTGTTTTTTTTTTTGACTTGGATTTTGACGGTATTTGACTGTTCAAAATTGATGAGGTGGTTTTTTAGTCCTTCGAGCCAATGTCTTAACATAAGGTGTTCTTTGATCCACGTTCATTCTATTCCTTCTCATTTTGGGACGCCAGACAAGAAGTAATATGGGCGAAGACTCTAAAAACAAGGGAGATGCCTGTCCTCAGCTTCTTGATTTGCTTCCAAATGAGAGAGACTGGACGCGGAGAGACTCTGGAGGAGGGGAAGTGATTTAAGATCTTACGAGGAGAAAAGGCTAGAGCTGAGTCTTGGCCTCCCTGGAGGAGAAGAGGAATCCTCTGTTCCATCTCTTGGTTACTTTTCCAAGGGTTCCAAGACCGCCAATCCCTGGGCTGGGGCAAAAGGGGATTTTCAGACACAGCTGAATCCAAAACAGAAGATGTAGTGCATTCAATGAGAAAAGGTGCTATTTTGAGTGTTTCTTTCTACTCAAAACACCATTTATCTTTTATTTGACCATGTCCTTCTCCTTTATTAGGTCTTCAGCAGCAGCAGCAGCAGAGTGGGCTCTTTGAGCTGCAGAGCAGAGGTAGCTTGGGAAAGGAATTGTCACAGAGGACAAGTGGCAAGGGGGACCAGCAGCAGAGCCTTGAGAAGAAAGCATTCTGTCCACAACCAGCAGCACACGCTACTCCTGGGAAAGCAGCAGGAGCGAACTACTACTCTGAGACAAGGTAGTAATAATAGTCCTGTGGTATCATTGATGTACGCTTGAGATTTTATGAAGGTCTTTCTTCATATTTATATGTGTGTTCTTTTCAAGAGGATGTCCTTTGTGTTGGTTTATTTTCCTCATCTTATATATAGTTTCTATTTTAGTTTCATTGTCTGGTTGTGGCCTGGGAGTTCGGTGGTAATTAGTGTTGCTGTTGCTGAATGTACTATTTTATCCATGTGAGTGGAAGAATTATCTAGTGGGAGTTTTAATCCTTTCTCCCTGTACCCTTATAAGTTGCCTTTATTTTGTTATGCCATTTTGCATCTTTTGCAGTATTAGTTTATTTATCACAGAAATAATTTATTCTTTTTATAATTGATTTTGTATTGCTTAAATTAAACCTTTTTTCGAATTATGCAAACTTTGTGATTAATTTTTTGAAAAATTATTTCTTAAAGTCTTTTCCTCCAATTTTGTTCAATTTTTTCTTGCAATGCATTGTTCAAGAAATTTTTGGCAGATATTTTTGGAAATATATAAACTGATCAACTAAAAGAAATGTCAGCTACTTCTAGGCAATTTTCCCTTACTGTGGAAGCTGTAATGTTGTTTGGTTTGGGTCCAGCTCTCTCTCTCTCTCTCTCTCTCTCTCTCTCTCTCTCTCTATATATATATATATATATATATATAATGTTTTGGTGATTTGAATTTAGCATTTCTTATAAATTGTGACTGCGGTTGCCAAAAGAATACTTTAGAATTTCTTTTGGATTCTTGCATCATTTGTTTCACATTTCTTTTCTTTTCTTGCTTGTCCAACAAAAAGCAGGACTGCCTCTACGCCCGTGGTTGGGTGGCCTCCTATCCGTTCCTTCAGGAAAAATCTAGCAAGCAGCTCTACTAAACCAACATTTGAGTCCCAGAACAGGAACCCCGAGGCTGGACCAAAGCTTGAGAACTGCAGGAAGGGCTTATTGTGAAAATTAACATGGATGGAATTCCCATAGGAAGAAAACTAGATTTGAAGGCCTATGACAGTTATGAGCAGCTCTCTTCAGCTGTGGCAGAGCTCTTCCGAGGCCTCGTTGCAGGTATTTGTCATCTGACTTATTTGATTCATGTAGTAAAAGCCTTGAGTCCTATTACCACTGTTGTTTCATATTTTCACTCTTAAGCAAAACCCCAAAATTGATTTCAAGCTTTGCCAATGCTCTAAATCATATCATATCCTTTATTATGGCATTGTAGGCTTCTTATATTCGATGGTGTTATATTAGTTGCTAAAACAGTGATCTTCATAAAATCATTTAATGCTATGCACTTCTCACTCACATCATGTATCTGGGTATGCAGTCAATGTAAACCGTACTAGATCGCCTTAGTCTCAACCTCATTTATTTCCTCACTGTTTTTTTTGGTTGCTGTCCATTTACAAGCATTAAAGATTTCTAACTAAGCTTGGTTTTCGCAAAAATTTCATTCCTTGTCATGCAGCTCGAGGGGATACTTCTACAGCTGAAACTCAGAAGGATATAGAAGAGAGAGAAATATTTGCAGGCTTATTAGATGGGACTGGTGAATATACCTTGGTTTATGAAGACAATGAAGGAGATAGAATGCTGGTCGGGGATATCCCTTGGGAGTAAGCTTTTCTTTCATTGCTCTTGTATTGACAAAAAATTCAGGGAAAATGTTGATTTAATTTATCTCACAAAAGCATGTAAATGTAACTTGTGCACTTCATCTACTAGATTTAATTATGGATACCTTTTATTTTGATATTTTTATCTGTACCGGACTTGTCACGAATAAATTGGATAAGGAAAAAATGGTTTAATTATTTTTTCTTTTCGCTTGTAAATCCTTCACTTAATAATCTCAACCACTTCCAATAATGCTATTCTCTTTTTTTTTTTTCTTTTTTTTCCCGAAAAGGAACTTACACCTGAATATTAATAAAACTATTTTGTATTTTGGACCAGCTGATAAGTTGTGGCATTCAATGCAAAGACTATTTTTTTATGCATGATACTATGCTTAGTGATAAACTGTTTGAATCCTGAAATTCCTCAGTGAAATTTAACTCCTACCGTATTTAATGAGAACTCCTGGGCTCCATCATTGGTTCAACGGTCCTACATGATAGCTTGTGAGGAAAGACAACAATTCAGTAGTTAAGAGGGTTTCAAAAGAAAAGCTATGGGAGAGGTTCATGAAAAGAAAAGTCTAGACTTATTAGAGTATGAAGAAAAACATTTTGCACTACTAACAGATATCTAACTTTAATGAGTTTCTCACATGCGATCACAATTTAAATGCTAATATGACATAATGCTTAATCCTAAGTTGCTTATAGAAATTTAGAACCAACAAATAGCATCCATTTAAACTGCTGAAGTGACATTCCTTGACATTTTGTTCTTTTTTCTTTCAATTGCCTGTTTGATCTATTGATCCAGAGCCCTAAAGAAATGTCACTAGTGCAAGCTTAGGTGAGGGAATGGAAAGGCATGCTGAATGTTCTGACAATATGTGAATGGAAAGGCAACCCCGACACAGAAGACAAATACATCTACACTTTTCTGCTGCACAATCATCGAGTATAATAGTATTGAGAAATATTACTCTATTGAATAGTAAGACAATCAAAGAGTGGATAGAGAAGACACCAGTTATGCCCCTTGCAATCTTTCATCTTGGATCTACTTTGACTTGCTTCTGCCCTACCGCAGGACTGCCACTGTTTTTCTCCACGTTTCATGCTTAGATCTTCTCAGAAAAAAGAATACTACATTCATTTTGTTGTCTTTCAGTCATAGTAGAAAGCCAGATGTTTTGCTTATCATAATCGTATAGCTTAAAATGCTCATTGTGACACTGGCAGCATGTTTGTTTCTAATCCTAAGAGGTTGAGGGTGCTGAGGAGTACTGAGCTTTCTGCACAATCTGTAAGTTTACTCTTTTGTTAACTTCGGTAAATTGTGATCATTATTACTTCTGCTGACTGGAATAATTCATTAATGCAAAAAACTTGATCAGTAGACCAGCAAAGTGCCATGGTTTCACTTTGTTAATATGGGAGGATCTTAGAAGAATTGCATGCATCTTATTTCCTTTTAGTAGCTTTTGCATAGGCTTGCAACAAATCGGGTTAAAAGCTAAGCTTCATCTTTGTTATGCCTTACTTCATTTCATTTCTTACTGTTTTTCAGTCAGGAGCAGTCTGCCAGAAAAAGAACTGCAACAGTGCGTTGAGTTGAATGATAGAAGGGAGGGACTTATCTACGAGAGTTGTTCATTCAATATTTGCTTCTTATTTGTGGAATGATTTGGTAGTTGTAACTGAATGGGTTGCTTTGACTCTCTTGCTAGACTTAGCTCCCACATTTTTCCACTTTTTATTCTCCCAATGTCAAGTTTGGGCTAACAAACATCTTGATGGAATATATGTTAGCAACAATTGGATAGCAGGTCTTATGGATATCCATCAAGTGAAAAACTGACATTTGTTCATATGATTATCCTTTACTGGTTAGGTTCCTTGATGATTGGCAAATCATGCAACTCTTTCGACCATGATATCCCTTTTATCCCTTGACTTTAAAGCAGAGATTCTCAGCTATGATTCTTGAATCTTCCAAGTTATGGAAGTTCCTGCTTTGAAGCCAAACTGTATCATGTTGTCTGTTAAATTTTACCAACCATTCAATTCTAAAAGAAACCTCCCACAAATTACCGCAATTTTTCTTGCCGAGCTACACCAAGGCCATCTGTTTGCCGCTTGTAGAATCTTGATGGAACTCTCAATCATTGAGTTAGCTGAAGCCAGTCACAAATCCACTAGACATACCATGTGCTTGACCTTGTAACCTGGTTGGGTGTCATTTCAATTCCATAGTGGAGTACTTGCACAAATATATGGGTCCCTTTCTTCCTCACCTGTACCTCTAGAAACAGCCAAGCCATCCCATTCTGGTCTCTGCCCTGCTTGATGATCCCAGTTGCCAAACCTGGATCCCACCTAAGACTTCATTTTTGTCAAATCTAGACATGACTCTTGTTGGGGGATAAAATCGTCATTGCATTGATATCCGTGCAAGACGGCTAAGGCTGACCCCCTCCTTTCGGTTTCTTCCGGGCCTCCCTGGCTCGGCCTCCTCCGGGCTTCCGTAGCTCGGCCTCTTCCGGGCCTCCGTGGCTCGGCCTCTTCCGGGCCTCCGTGGCTCGGCCTCTTCCGGGCCTCCGTGGCTCGGCTCCTTCCGGGCTTCCCTAGCTCGGCCCCCTCCGGGCTTCCGTAGCTCGGCCTCCTCCGGACTTCCCTAGCTCGGCCTCTTTCGGGCTTCCGTAGCTCGGCCTCCTCCGGGCTTCCGTAGCTCGGCCCCCTCCGGGCCTCCGTGGCTCGGCTCCTTCCGGGCTTCCCTAGCTCGGCCCCCTCCGGGCTTCCCTAGCTCGGCCTCCTCCGGGCTTCCATAGCTCGGCCTCCTCCGGGCTTCCCTAGCTCGGCCTCTTCCGGGCTTCCGTAGCTCGGTCTCCTCCGGGCTTCCGTAGCTCGGCCCCCTCCGGGCTTCCGTAGCTCGGCCCCCTCCGGGCTTCCCTAGCTCGGCTTCTTCCGGGCTTCCGTAGCTCGGCCTCCTCCGGGCTTCCCTAGCTCGGCTTCTTCCGGCTTCCATAGCCCGCTGCTACCTAGCGATCCAAGCCCCGACGTCCACCTCCGCGGAACCTGGCGCGGGAGAACTCAAGTCTACCCAAGTAGCACCCTGAGCAGGAGATCATATTAAGACGTGGCCTAAGACCTATTATAACCGCCCCAGGTCTACTCACCCAGATCCCAAGACATCGAGGGGCTCTCCCAGTCGTCGATCCCTTAACAGATAAGGCGTGGATTCTAACGGCCCCACAACGGCCTGATTCTGTCTACCCCCGAATCTTAACAACCTCAGTACCTTCCAGAAGACGCTCAAGTCCCCAGGTGATAGTCTATAAATACTAGTTTGGCAGATTACCTCAGGTACGCAACTCTTGACACACAAAAACTCTAGGGTTACCTCTCTCTCTCCCGGCAGCTCGTCGGTGCTCTGCCCTTACCGGAGCCTCCGATTGACCGCCCCCCTGGAGAGGTCTCCCGGAGAGATCCACCTCCTCACTGTCTGGTTGATCGCCGATTCCTTTCTCACTGACTTGAGCGTCGGAGGGCCTTCCGCGGAGGACCACCCCCGGCGTCCTTCCGCGTGCAGGGCTTCCTGTTTTGCAGGTCCGCCGCACCCCACTCCCCGAGGATCGACCGCGCCCGAGTCGAAGGACGGATCCCGGCGGCAATAGATTGGCGCTAGAGGAAGGGCCTCAAGTCCCGTTAAACTTGAAAGAAGGAGACAAGGATCTTGATCCGGAGAAGAACCTCTCTGATGGCCAACCGGAAGAGAGGAGCAACCTCTGATGCTCCCGATCAGGTCTCCTCCCAGAGGCCTGATCCGACTGGCGCCACAGCGCCGCAACCCCCACCTGTCGAGACTCCGTCGCCGCCTGCCATTCCGGTGACCCAGGACCAGTTTGCTACGCTGGTCCAACAAGTCCAGGCTCTCACCCACCTGGTCCAGGAGCGTCTTGCACCTCCTCCTGCTTCGCATCCCCAGAAAGAAACGACGACTTCCTCTTCACCGGCAACCTCCTCCTCTGATCCGCGTGAATCAGCGGATCCCCCACGTCGCCCTGGGGGAGACAAACCGGTCCCTCGAACCGGTTGCGATAGAGATCTTCCCAGATCTCGGCGAGCCCGCTCCCTCTCTTCGGCAACGTCTCACCATGATTCGACACCATCTTTGCAGTTCTCCCGCCCGGCTGCTCCTCTCGCCGGTGAGGAGGAGATCCGCCGTCAGATCCAAGAAATGCATCAGGAGCTGGACGCCGCCAAGCAGATCCACCTGCCTCAGCCCAAAGTAGAGCAGGGCATCCCTTTCTCTAAGGGGATCATGGAGGAAGTGATTCCCTCCCATGTCAAGCTGCCAACCGTCGAGCCCTATCACGGCTCCACTGATCCGGACGACCATCTCAGCAGCTTCCGGTCAATAATGATGTTCCATGGAGCATCTGATGCGATCCTCTGCCGGGCCTTTCCGTCCACCCTCAGAGGATCCGCCCGAACCTGGTTCAACGCCCTGAAACCGGGTTCCATTGATTCATTCGATGAGCTGAGCCACCTTTTTATTGGCCAGTTCGTCAGCAGTCGCCGCCACCGACGGAGATCCGACTCCCTCTCCGAAGTCAAGCAAAGAGAGGGGGAGTCCTTGAGAAATTATCTTGGCCGTTTCAACAAGGCCATGTTGGAGGTGGACCACCTTAATCATGAGGTGGCCATGTCCGCCCTAGCGGGGGGAGTTTCAAAGGAGAGCGACTTCTATTTGGCAATGGAAGTCAGCTACCCCCCGTGTCTGTCTGATATGATGGCCCTTGCGGACAAATACGCTCGGGTCGAGGAGTCGCGGAGAATGGCCCGCGCTGAACAGGCAAAGAAGAAGCAAGAGCCCAAAGTTCCCGACAGACACCGCCCTGTCCGTCGGCCAAGCCCACCTCGCCGCCAAAGAGTCCCTCCGCCGCCGCCAAGAAATCGCTCCCGGAGTCCCCCTAGGCGATTCGATCGCTACACTCCGTTGACTGCGCCCCGGGCACAAATCCTCATGGAGATAGAGCGCCAGCTTCCCCGACCAGTACCTCTCCGAGGGAACCCGACCCGAAGAGATCCTGCCAAGTACTGCCGCTACCACCGGGAGCATGGTCATGACACTGAAGAATGCTGGCAGCTGAAGAACGAGATCGAGAGATTGATTCGGCGGGGACGGTTGGACCAGTTCAGAAGAGCACCTGAACCGCCACAAGGAGGTGATCGCCAGCCCGAGCTCCCACAACTCCCTCCTCCACCAAATCCGCCCGTGGTTGGCCGCATCAACATGATTGAAGAGGCCGGCGGATCGGGCTCCGGGGGCAATGGTGATGCACCGATGCCAAAGAAGGCACGCACGGGCGAGCTTTCCTTTTCTGATGATGACCTTCTTGGGATACAGCTTCCCCATGAGGACGCACTTGTTGTCTCCCTAAACTTGAACAATTATGATGTAAGCCGAATCCTGGTTGATAGTGGAAGCTCGGTAAACGTTTTGTACCTCGGTGTGTTTGCCAGGATGAGATTACTCATGGAAAACCTTCGAGCCGTGGATTCCACCTTGATGGGATTCACCGGCGACGTCATCATCCCAGAAGGAATCGTCACCCTGACGGTCCGCGCAGGAACCTGGCCCTTTGTAACCGTTGTACAAGCCGACTTCCTAGTGACCGACCTCAGGTCCCCATACAATGCCATATTCGGCAGGCCCGGCTTGATGTCTCTTAAGGCGGTTGTCTCTATCCCACATCTGTCTATGAAGTTCCCCACCGAGCAAGGAGTTGGAGTAGTTCGGGGAAGTCAGGCCATGGCTCGGCAATGTTTTGTCACGAGCCTTCAGTCCAGAATTCCCGAGGTTGACGGGCTAGACGCCCGCGAAGATTTCGCCGAGCAACGGGGAGAACCGGTGGAAGAGCTGGAAGAAGTACCGCTGGACGTAGCTCGGCCCGACCGAACCACAAGGGTCGGGTCGCTGCTTGAGGGAGAGCCTCGTCGCGAGCTAATCAGATTCCTCCAAAGCAACGCGGACATCTTCGCCTGGACCGCCTCCGACATGCCAGGAATTAGCCCCGAAGTCCTCGTCCATCGTCTCAATGTGGACGAGATGCACAGGCCCGTTAAGCAGAAGAAGAGAAGCTTCGCCCCAGAGCGGCAAAAAGCCATTGAAGAAGAGGTCGACAAACTCATCAAAGCCAACTTTGTCCGAGAGGTGAACTACCCGAGTTGGCTGTCAAACGTCGTCATGGTGAAGAAGTCGAATGGCAAATGGAGGATCTGCATCGACTTCACCGACCTCAACAAGGCATGCCCGAAGGACAGCTTCCCCTCCCTCGGATCGATCAGCTTGTGGACGCCACCTCGGGCCACCAAATGCTGTCATTCATGGATGCCTATTCGGGCTACAATCAGATCCGGATGGCCCCCGAGGATGAAGAAAAGACAGCCTTCATAACCGACCGAGGTACCTACTGTTACCGAGTTATGCCTTTCGGTCTTAAAAATGCAGGAGCGACCTACCAGCGCCTGGTCAACAAGGTGTTCAAGGAGCAAATCGGCCGGAACATGGAGGTGTATGTGGATGATATGCTGGTCAAAAGCAAGGAAGCGCTGCGGCATGTTGAGGACCTCGCGGAGAGCTTTGCCACGCTGCGCAAGTATGGAATGAAGCTCAACCCAACCAAGTGCGCCTTCGGCGTCAATTCTGGGAAGTTCCTCGGCTTCATGGTCTCCCAGCGCGGCATTGAAGCTAACCCTCAGAAGATTCAAGCTCTCCAACAAATGGCGCCCCCAGCGTCCATTAAAGAGGTCCAGCGCCTGACCGGGAGAATAGCGGCCCTTAACCGCTTCGTGGCTCGGTCAGCCGAGAGATGCCTCCCCTTCTTCAAAACCCTCCGATCGGCCAAGAATTTCCAGTGGACTCCTGAATGCCAGAAATCATTTCAAGATCTCAAGAAGTACCTCGGCTCGCCTCCACTTCTTAGTAGTCCAGTCCCAGGGAGACTCTGTTTCTGTACCTGGCCGTTTCTGAGGGCGCAGTTTGTTCGGTGCTAGTCAGGGAAGAAAGCAAAATCCAAAGGCCAATCTACTATGTGAGTAGGCTGCTCCGCGATGCAGAGACGAGGTACGCCAGGATTGAGAAAATAGTGCTGGCTTTGATCACCTCGGTCCGGAAGCTACGACCCTATTTTCAAGCACATTCAGTGACGGTCCTAACCGATCAACCCATCAAGGCGGTGGTCCACCGTCCAGAAACATCGGGGAGGATGACCAAATGGGCCGTCGAACTGAGCGAACATGACATTCATTTCCAACCTCGCCCGGCCATCAAAGCCCAAGTACTGGCCGATTTCCTCCTCGAGTGCACCATCCCGGAAGACGGTTCTACCCCAAAAAGTCCCGAAGGACCAAAACCTGAAGCTCGGTGGCTCCTTCACGTCGATGGGTCGTCCAACGCCCATCACTCCGGTGCGGGCCTAGTCCTCACCAGTCCAGAAGGAATGATCTTCGAATATGGCGTCCGATTCTCCTTCCCGACTTCCAACAATGAAGCCGAGTATGAGGCCCTGTTAGCCGGTCTCCGGATCGCCCGCAACCTGAAGGTGGAAAAGCTTAGCGCCTTCACCGACTCTCAGCTGGTGGCCGGCCATGTGCGAGGGGAGTTTGAAGCCCGAGAACCCAATATGGTCCGATATCTCCAAGAGGTGCGCGGCCTACTTCCTCACTTTTCAGAGTTTGAAATTATTCAAATTCCTAGATCGGAAAACGCCCGTGCCGACCTACTCTCCCGATTGGCAACCACGGAGACGATGGATGCTGAACAAAAATTCCATCTGGAGACTCTGGAGAAGCCGAGTATCATGGAAGCTGACCGGGTGATGCAAATCGAGATCGAACCATCCTGGTTCGACCCTATCCTCAGCTATCTTAAAGAAGGGTCGCTCCCGTCCGACCGAAGGGAGGCCAGGAAATTGAAGCTACAGGCGACCCACTATGTATTGATTGACAGCCAGCTTTACAAGCGGTCTTTTTCTATGCCGCTGCTCAGATGCCTCCGCCCATCCGAGGCGGACTATGCTCTACGGGAGGTACATGAAGGGATCTGCGGCAACCATCTGGGAGGCCGGTCCCTATGTCACAAGGTGCTACGGCAAGGCTATTATTGGCCGACCATGCAGAAAGATGCGGACGATCTAGTCCGAGCCTGTGACGCCTGCCAGAGACATTCGAGCATCCAGAGGCTCCCCTCCGCCGAGCTAGTTTCTATATCCTCCGCCTGGCCCTTTGCCAAGTGGGGGATGGACATCCTCGGCCCATTCCCGTTGGCGACAGGACAGCGAAAATTCTTATTTGTCGCCATTGACTACTTCACCAAATGGGTTGAAGCGGAAGCAGTTGCCCAAATCACCGAAGCCCGGGCCAGAGACTTTGTGTGGAGGTCCATCATCTGCCGGTTCGGCCTCCCCCACTATAATCACCGATAACGGCAAGCAGTTCGACAATTCCAAATTCCGCCAATTCTGCGAGGAGCATGGAATTCGTCACCACCTTACTTCGGTCGGGCACCCACAAGCCAACGGAGCGGCCGAGGTAACCAACAGGACCTCCTCCAGGAATCAAAGCTCGCCTCTCCAGAGCCCAAGGCAGGTGGGCGGATGAGCTGCACCATGTCTTGTGGGCCTACCGCACCACCGAGAATCCCGACGGGCGAGACTCCATTCCGAATGGCTTTTGGTACGGAGGCCGTCATCCCTGTGGAAGTGGGCCTCCCATCATTGCGGGTGGAGAGTTACTCGGAGAAGCCAGCAACGAGCAACTCCGCACCAACCTCGACTTGGTAGAGGAAGTCAGAGAGAAGGCCCGAATCAGGACGGCCGCCTATCAACAGAGGGTGGCTCGGTACCATGCCTCCAGAGTCAAGGGGAAGACTTTCCTACCTGGCGACCTTGTCCTCCGGAAAGCTTCTGTATCCAAACCGCTGGAGCAAGGAAAGCTGGCGCCGAACTGGGAAGGCCCGTACCAAGTACGGAGATCATTGGACCAGGAACCTACAAGCTGCAGGATCTCGAAGGGAAATCCGTCCCCCGGACGTGGAACTCGGACAACCTCCGCAAATATATCAATAGGGTATGTCCTCTTACGCCCCGCCAGTTGTCTATTTTCCCACAACTTATTGTGTGAATCGTTATATACCATATTGCCATAAATCGTAAATGGAAACAGATGCTGCTTACCAATCCTCGGCACAACCGAGTTATCTGCTTGAACAGGAAAATCTCCGAACCTTGGCAGGGCCAAGTAAAACATTTCTCCGAACCGGCAGGGCCGAGCAACAAATCTCCGAACCTTGGCAGGGCCAAGTAAAACAAATTCTCCGAACCTCGGCCCGAGCAACAAATCTCCGAACCTTGGCAGGGCCAAGTAAAATATTTCTCCGAACCTCGGCAGGGCCGAGCAACAAATCTCCGAACCTTGGCAGGGCCAAGTAAAAATTTCTCCGAACCTCGGCAGGGCCGAGCAACAAATCTCCGAACCTTGGCAGGGCCAAGTAAAACAAATTCTCCGAACCTCGGCAGGGCCGAGCAACAAATCTCCGAACCTTGGCAGGGCCAAGTAAAATATTTCTCCGAACCTCGGCAGGGCCGAGCAACAAATCTCCGAACCTTGGCAGGGCCAAGTAAAATTCTCCGAACCTCGGCAGGGCCGAGCAACAAATCTCCGAACCTTGGCAGGGCCAAGTAAATATTTCTCCGAACCTCGGCAGGGCCGAGCAACAAATCTCCGAACCTTGGCAGGGCCAAGTAAAATATTTCTCCGAACCTCGGCAGG
>UESW01004001.1:2263165-2384364 GCA_900491605.1 Calamus simplicifolius
GATAATTAAGAGTTGGTTAAGTGGTTTATATGTAGTAAAACAAGAAGAACAAGGCACCAATTGGATCCCTTTTTTGGCTGTGGTGGCCCAAGTTGGTGTGAACCTTGTCCGTCTTGCTTTCTTGTAACGAAACGGACCCGTAGGCTCGGATCGTTACAATATGGTATTAGAGCCTCGCATCAGTCGGAAGTGCAGGAGTTTGAACCTGTGGGGGCCACCTCTAGAATTCTGCATGCGTGCAGGAGTTTGAACCTGTGGGGGTCACCTCTAGAATCCTGCATGCCTGGTGGTTGTAATCAATTACTCCTGGCGACATCCTGGTGGTTGTGGTCAATTACCCCTTGTGATCAATTACCCCTGGCGATATCCTAGTGGTTGTGATCAATTACCCCTAGCGACGAGGACGTCGCCTCTATTAAGGGGGTAGATTGTGATGCCCCTCTCAATAGTCTCACATCGGATAATTGAGAGTTGGTTAAGTGATTTATATGTAGTAAAGCAAGAAGGACAAGGCACCAATTGAATCCCTTTTTGGGCTATGGTGGCCCAAGTTGGTATGGACCTTGTTCGTCTTGCTTTCTTGTAACGAAACGGTCCGTGGGCCCGAGTATATATATATATATATATATATATATATAAGGGAGAATTAAAAAAGAGAATAATAAGAATTTCAGAGCAAGATGACCAACAGCTACTCTTTCAGTGAAGAGATGTTTCAAACAATTGAAAGACGAGTGTTCTTCTAAATAAAACTTTTGCTGGGAAAGATTTTAAGAAAAATAACCTAAAGTTTCTTTTCTTTTCTTTTTCAAATATGCCAGTAAATGTTCATTGTGCGTTGGTCCTAAGCTAGTCTTCGCTAATAAAGAATCTATCTAGATCGATCTACAATATGACCACATATTACCACTCTTTTCTCTTTCAGCGTGCGTCAAAGGTTGCTTTGTCCCCCGTACGTAGAACGCGTGCAAATACGCGAGGTGCTCAAATTAAGCAGGCCAAGCTACAGTCACATATAACTTAGTAGAGATAATAGGTCAACGACATGATCCAGTGAATGATGCCAACTGAGTTTGGAGTGTCGCGTCGCTTTTGGGCCCAGATGGCACCCCTTTTCATGCGTCGATGCTCCGATCGAGAGGGTAGGCAGCTTGAGAAAAATAATTGGTTTAAATCCTGGGGTTAGACTTTAGAGCTCAAAGACTTGATAAATCTACCCACACGCATTCGGCAAAGGTTGGTTTGTTAAAATTAATTTTTATATTTAAAGTCATAAATATAATTATTAAATATTTATATTATTGTTAAATTAGTTAAAATTAATATGATTTAATTTGAAATAAAGTTTGTGATTATGATATTATTGTATGAATGTCATAAGTAAAATTTTTAATTTAATAAAAAATTAAATTAAAAATAATTAATTAGAAATCATCTTATCGATATATCTATAAAAAGGGTTATGATTCTCGATTTGCAGCATCATGAATAATTTTTCTTTGCTTGTATTCCTATTAAGCAATAAAAAATTAAGGATAAACATTAAATTTAGAAGGTCATGACCATTCAAAAATGCGATTCAATGAATCTCGGTGTGTTTTTGCTATTCTCCTATTCATATGAATTTTGATGTGCTTTGGTTATTTTCTTATTTATTTATTTTAATTTTTTTAAATTGAATTGGATATAATTTTTGATTTACGAACATGATTATCACATCATAGTCAAAGTAAGATGCATGAAGTTTAATCCACTAGTTCAGTAAGTAGAGAGGATTAAAGGACGTTTGACCCTTACTTATGAAGGTTAGTTCAGAGGTTGAGTGATTAATTAATTATGAAAGCATTGAGTAGGCTACAATAGAGTTCTCTTTCTATAGAAGTTTGTTGTATAGGGTTCTCTTTCTAATATGCGTGCCTAAGTGCTTTATGTTGTTGAGGCTTGGATTAGATTCATAGTCCTTTCGAGTTTTCGATGAACATTATAAATAGATTCGTCAGATTAAGAAGGCAGTTTAAGAAATTTTTCTTTTCTTTACCGAAAGAAGGCAGTTTAAGATCCAAGTGGCTATAAAGTTTCTTTGATTTCTATTTGCTCGTGAGACAAAGGAGAAAGAATGCGCGATGGTGACGGCATACAAAATATTTTTATATGTGTTGCCGTCAGATCACTTTTAATGAGCGTTAGGTAAGAAGAAATCTTTGCGGGCCTTTGAGGGGATGGCGAGGCCCCTCCCTCCACTCAGGAACCTGCAAGAAAAGTTCCAGACCGGTGACTCCGACGGGGACCCTCCGACGCCGAAATTAGTGATTTGGAGAACAGGGATTATTGTTCTTGAATGATTGAATAGAGCTTGACCCCCTATCTTAAGGGCCGAGGGCCTTTTATACCTGTTCAAGGATCCCTCTTACCCTCCGTTCGTCGTGGTCAAGTCCCTTTCAAACGGTTGTTAATTTCTGGTCTTTAATGTGCCGCAAAGGATGGGTAATGAGACTGAACGTGGGGCCATACCCATGGTTAACGGTGCTAGGACGGGTAATGGGACTGAACGTGGGGCCATACCCAAGACCAAGGCCGACCTCGAAGCCGACACCGAGGTCGTCGCCGAGACTGACGCCGAGGCCGACACCGAAGCCGACGCCGACACCGAGACCAAGGCCGACCCTGAAGCCGACACCAAAGCCGAGACGGGCCGCGGCCGATGCGAAGTCGAGACGGCCGAGGCCGTCGCCGAGACCAAGGTGGGCCGTGGCCGATGCGGAGGCCTGAGCGGGCCGTAGCTAATGCCGAAACCGGCACCGAGGCCTAGACGGGCCTTGGCCGACACGGGGATCGGATCGAGATGGGCCGAAGTGAGCCCAACACCAAGGAACTAGATTGCCGCTAGACCACGCGACATAGGGCTCACGGTCCTGACATCCTGCGGGCCCTTTGGCCCGATTAGCCACATCAGATGCCCCCCGCCCCTGAATTGGTGTCAACGTTTAAATGAAAGGGGCGTCAAATCACTAGCGACTGATCCCCCCATCGCGTTGAAGGGTGTCCGCACACGTGTGCTTGATAAGACAACTCCTTTATGGCGACAGGATCGTGGGGCGTTATCATCTCTGCATCCTAACCGTCAGATTCGCCTCGAAGCTAGGAAGCAGTCCGAGATCCCGAAATATCGGCAACCATCATTGAGCCGTCAAATCACTGGCACCGATACATCCTCATTGGTTGGGAGTCTCGTCTACCTCGCACCCGGAGCATCGCCGCAGAGTCCTTTCTCAATGACTAGCATCCGCGTGGCAGATGCGTCGGGTGAGACAATTTTGAAGATGTCTATAAGAATTATAAGAGCGATGGCGTGCTCTAGCTTCAATTTTTTTGTTTTTCTACTGTGCTAAGTTTCTTCTTCTCCCGGCCAAGAGCTTCTCCAACTTCTTCTCCTTCCTCTGTCCAGGTTTGTTCCCCATGCCTTCTCCATCGTCTTCTTCTAATTCGCCCTCTCGGTCCTCCACAAACCAGGTCTCCCCAACCCGTAGGGAACCGATTGCTAGGAGTCCACCGGCGGCTGTAACTCCGCCTTCTAGGGTAGCTTCGTCTTCTAGGGAAAGCAGGGGTTCCCCCGAGGGGACCGCCTCCACGGTTACCTCTGCTGATCTTGCGACCTTTAGGGCAGCCTATAGGATACCCAAAAAGGTGCGACTGATCGTGCCATGCCCCAATGATAGGGTGACCTCTCCCCCTCGGGGGATCGCCCTTTATGAGGAGTTTTTTAAAGCCGGTCTTCGTCTTCGTCTTCATCCTTTCATCATCAATCTCCTTGATAAATACGATTTGGTCCCTGCTCAGTTAGTTCCGAACTCAATCAGGGCCATCTCTGCCTTCTTAGTGCTAACCGACCTTCAGGGCCTCCCGAGTAATGTTTCCCTCTTTTGCAGCCTTTACACCATCCGGGCTCAATCTGGCTAGTGGTTATTTGCCCCCTGGCCGGGTAGAGCCCTTAGGTTAGGTCTCTCTTCATCCATAAAGGGATGGAAATCTCGATTCTTCTTCGCCGAGGTGGACGGGGTAAGAAGGGAATGGGGCACGCCCAATACCGAGGCTAACAAGAACATCTCGGTAGTTTCGAGAGATCAACAAGCCTTCAATCTTCTCCTGGAGACCGAAATCCCATCATATCGAGAGCTATTGTCAGAGGACAACCTCCGGCACGCCGGCATCGCTCCCAATGACGGTGAGGGCCTCTTCGAAGATAGCATTTTTCCTTTGCTCCCATTTCTCTTTTTTCTTTTTCCTTCTCTTTTTTTTTATATCGGCTCTTATGCAGCTATGAAGATCACCATCCCGACCGAGGCTTTCCACAAGGCAGCTGTCAAGAAGAGGAAAGGGCCGAATGATGGGGCCGAGGGGTCGAGGAAGAGGCCTCGGTCCCGATCGCCGCCAGCGTCCCAGAACGTCCCAAGCTTCCTACTCCATCACCTCCTCCCCGTCGATCCCCTATGCAATCACCGCCACTGCCCCCACAACGGTCTCCTACTCCACTGCCGCTGCGGCGATCTCCCACACCGCTGCTACCACCGGAGCCCGTCGATCTGACTGCGGGCACGCCGCCCGAGGAGTCGAGGGCCCACATCATCCAACCAGCCGAACACCTTGATCCACCGACCACTGGGTCGGCCTCAAGGGAAGCGCCTCAGGCCAGCAAAGAGGTATCGGTCGACAAGAGGCAGAGGGCCGTTGTGGGCTATGAGGCCCGCAGCGCCGCGTCCGAGCCCACTGGAGATAAGATAGGACCGGTCTCCTCGTGGCCATCTCTCATGAACCACCCCCATCTCGCCAGGAAGCTATTGTCGGTGGCATCCACACCTGCTATTCGGGAGGAGATCATGCGGACCAACTCCCGAATCCTCTTCAAAGATGGCTAGACAGCCATGCTCCAGGAAAGCAACCATTTACATTCTAATCCTATTTGTTTTCCATGGGTTTACTTTGGGTAACTGACATTATCCTGGATGTGCAGATGGTAAATATCTTCAATCACACTCAAGCCCTTGTTGCCAGTGGGGAGCGTCGGCTTGATCGTTACCGTCGGGAAGCTTTCGAGTACCGGGACCGGGCTACGAAAGCTGAAGATGCTCTCAAGCTGACTCAGGCTGGGGAGGCCGAGAGGCTCGAAATAGTCCGATCTCAAGCGCAGGCTGAGGCGACAGCGGCGCAGCAACAGATGCGCAAGGTCCTCGAGCATGCTCTTACGGCCGAGGGGAAATTGATGGCCGCCGAGGCGGAATTGGTCGACATCAAGGCCCAGCTCGAAGCGGTGAAATCCGAGCTGAGGTCTTCCGAGGAGAAGATCGAAATCACCGAGGAAGTGGCCCGCCTGGCTGACATCAAAACTATCGAGGCCGCGAAGGTAGTGAAAGCCGTCGATAAGAGGACAGCCGAGGCTGAAGCGGCGGCTTGGGCCGCTGTGGAGAAAGTGGCTGAGGTGGCGGAGAAAGCCGTGGAAAACTACCGAAACTCTCAAGCCTTTGTCAATGAGGTGGCCGAGGCGGGGAAGAAAGCCATGGAGAACTACCGGAATTCCCCGGTCTTCATCGAGGAGGTGGCCGAAGTGGGAGCCGACGCCTACCTTCAGGGTTTTTATTGCTGCCGAGACAAGGCAGTGAAGGTCTTTGGCGTCGAAGGCCTTAAAGACTTAGAACCCGAAGAAGGAGACCTCGAGGGTGAAGAGGTCAACCAGGGTTCCGCTCCGGCCGATGATACCACCCCCCTAGCCGACGTCGCTCCAGCAAATAACTGAAGTTCCGCCTGCAGTCTCAGTTCTCTTCTCTTTTCTTTTAAAACAATGTACTCAAATCCGACTATGGTTGGTATTTTATAAAAGCTTAATTGATCAATGAAAAGGAAGTATCCTTTGATATTGGTGTTAGAATAGCTGATTCTTTCTTTCTCTCTTTTTTTTTTTACCGGGACTTAGCTTCCCAAGCCGCTAGCCCGTTGTAATCTATTGGCGTCCGTAGGAACGGTGTAGAGTCACACCAACCCGGTCGAAACGAGGCCACTTATAGCTTAGTTAGGGACATTTTGGGATGGGTATGCACTAATCCCTGACCACCAACATTAGGCTACTGACGGGCCAAATAGCCCCATGGGCCTTTAAAGAGATATTGCGGGAGTGACCCAATACCGTGCCAGGGAGCCTCTTAACCCCGAAGGGCAACCTGAGAGTATCGTGACCAGGCTTAGGGTATAACATCGAATTTGGAATTGGCACCGACGTAAGAGTCGGGCTTTGACACCAACGCGGGAGTCGGGCTATAGTGCCGACATGGGAGCCGAGCTTTGGTGCCATCACGGGAGTCGGGCTTTGGTGCCGACGCGGGAGTTGGGCTTTAGTGCCGACACGGGAGCCGGGCTTTGGTACCGACATGAAAGCCGGGCTTTGGTGCCGACGCAGGAGCCGGGCTTTGGCACGTCGAGCCGGGCTTTGGTGCCGACGCGGGAGTCGGGCTTTGGTGCCGACGTCGGAGCCGAGCTTTGGTGCCGATGTGGGACTGGGCTTTGGTGCCGACACGGGAGTCGGGCTTTGGTGCCGATGCAGGAGCCGGGCTTTGGTGCCGACGCGGGAGTCGAGCTTTGGTGCCGACGCAGGAGTTAGGCTTTGGTGGCATGATCGCAGGACAAAGAGGTGGTGCAAAATGTTGTATAAGAAGCGCATTTTCATTTCAACAATATGGAGGAGTGGGGTATCCGAACCTACAACCATTCAGTTGGGCACGTCACTGGTAGTATCGGCGAAGGTTGTCGAAATTCCAAGTTCGTGGGAGCGGCCACCTGCTGAGCTCCTCGAGTCGGTAAGCTCCTCGGTGAAGGGCCTCCGCGACCCGGTAGGGCCCCTCCTAGTTAGGCGATAATTTTCTCCCTCCGTTGGGCTCGAGACCTCAGCCTTCCGGAGGATTAAGTCCTCGGGACGGAACACCCGGGGCCTAACGCGGGCGTTGTAATACCTTGCCGCTTTATGTCGATAAGCGGCCATCCGGATTCGTGCTTGATCGCGCGTCTCGTCGATGAGATCCAAGCTGGCCCTCAGTTGGGCTGAGTTGTCCTCCTCATTGTAGGCTTCTACTCGAGGACTGGGGACCCTAATTTCTACTGGGATGATGGCCTCGGCTCCGAAAACAAGACTGAACGGGGTTTCGCCGGTGGAAGTTCTTGGAGTTGTATGATAGGCCCACAGGACATGGGGAAGTTCTTCCACCCACCTTCCTTTAAAGTCATCGAGCCGTGTCCGGAGCCCCTGAAGAATAGTATGATTAGTTACTTCAGTTGCCCCATTGGTCTGTGGATGTCCGACGGAGATGAATCTCTAATTGATTCCTAACTCGCTACAAAATTCTCTGAAGGGGGCGTTATCGAACTGTCGGCCATTGTCTGTGATGAGAGTGTTGGGAAGCCCAAAACGATAAATTATGGATTTCCAGAAGAAGGCTCTCACTCTTGCTTCAGTTATTTTGGCTAGAGCTTCGGCCTCCACCCATTTGGTGAAGTGGTCGATAGCGACTAGCAAAAATCTTCGTTGGCTGGAGGTAGGGGAAATTGTCCCAAAATGTCCATCCCCCATTGGGTGAAGGGCCACGGAGCAGAGATGGGACTTAAGTGAGAAGTGGGCTACCGCTGGATGTTGGCGTGCCGTTGGCAACTGTCACATTTTCGCACCAATTCGGCCGCATCTTCTCGCATGGTGAGCCAATAATATCCCTGGCGAAGGGCTTTATACGCTAGCGCTCTGCAGCCCAGATGGTTCCCACATGCACCCTCATGAATTTCACGGAGAATGTAGTCAGCATCAATAGGACCAACACACTTGAGAAGGAGATACGAGAAGGACCTCCGGTACAGGCATCCATCCATTATCAGAAATTTGGAAGCTCGCCACTTGAGGAGTCTGGCCTTGGAAGGGTCATCGGGGAGGACACCATTGGTGAGATATTAAACATAAGCGTCCATCCAAGAAGGCCCCTGCTCAATCGACAGAGCCTCATCTGCCGCCTCGATGCTCGGGACTAGCAGATGTTCCACGTAAGTCCTCCCCATGGTCTCGTCGGCCGAGGTGGCCAAGCGGGATAATGCATCAGCATGGGCATTCTCTTCTTGGGGAATATAGCTGACACAGAAACGGGCAAAGTGGAGGGACTCTGACCGAACCTTGTCTAGGTATCGGGACATGATAGGGTCCCGAGTCTCATACTCTCCAGCGATTTTCCCCGAGACGAGTTGAGAGTCGGTGTACACCCTGAGATGCTCCACTTTAAGCTCTCTGGCAAGTCTCATCCCAGCCAACAAGGCTTCATACTCAGCTTGATTGTTCATGGCAGGGAAGAGAAAGCGGAGGGCATATTCAATCGTTACACTGTCGGGGCCGGTGAGAATGATTCTGGTGCCGCTCCCTTGGGAGTTTGAAGCCTCGTCCACATGAAGGATCCAATCCCTCCTCGTATCCGTGGTTGGCGCCTCTAGGGGCTTCGTCGGAGTTTCCCCGGTCAGTTCATCAATCCAGGTGCATTCAACCAGAAAATCTGCCAAGATCTGGGACTTCATAGCCGATCTTGGTTTGAAGGTCAGGTCGAATTCTCCCAACTTGAGCGCCCACTTGGCCAGCCGATCGGAAGTATCGGGGCGAGATAAGATCGTCTCAGGGGCTGGTTGATTAGTACCACGGAAGCGACTTAGTGCACCGTCCCGGTGCACTAAGTCGCGCACCGGCGCGCGGTATTGGCCGCGCGCCCGTGCGGCCGCGCGTGCCGCACTTCACACGCACGGCCGCACGGCGCGCGGCCAATGCCGCGCGCCGGTGCAGTCTTCCTGCACCGCGCGCCGGTGCAGGAAGACTTTTCCTTAGTACCACAATTGAGTGGGCTTGGAAATAAGGCCTGAGACGTTGAGCCGACACTATTAGCACGAAAATAATTTTTTCGGTTTTGGTGTACCTGGTTTCGGTGTCATGAAGTACTTTGCTGGTGTAATATACCGGCCTCTGAGATCCCTCATTGTCTATCCAAACGAGGATAGAACGAACGAACGACCTCTTGGGAAGCGGCCAGGTACAAAAAGAGGTTCTCCCCCTCCACAGGTTTCAATAGTAGCGGCGGAGTCGACAAGAAGTTCTTCAGCTCCTCAAAGGCCCTTTGGCAGTCAACTGTCCATTCGAAGGTGTTGACTTTTCACAAGGCCTTGAAGAAAGGAAGGCATCGCTCATCCGATCTAGACAGGAAACGACTCAGGGCTGCCAGCCTTCCCGTCAGGCGCTGGATCTCCTTTTTTTTCACCGGCGGTCTCATGTCTAGGATAGCTTGGATTTTGTTCGAATTCGCCTCTATCCCCCGTTGCATCACCATAAACCCCAGGAACTTGCCCGCTGCGACTCCGAAAACACACTTTCATGGATTCAGCCTCATTTGGAACCGACGAAGGTTGCTAAAGGTCTCCATTAGGTCATATACATGGTCGCCAGCCCGGATGCTTTTGGTCAGCATGTCGTCTATATATACCTCCATGTTGCACCCGATCTGACTTTCAAAGACTTTATTCATCAACCTATGGTAGGTAGCCCCAGCATTTTTCAACCCGAAAGGCATGACTTTATAACAGTAGATTCCCTTCTCAGTCACGAAGGAGGTGGCTTCTTCGTCTGAGAGCTCCATCCTTATCTGGTTGTATCCCGAAAAAGCATCCATGAAACTAAGAGTCTCGTGACCGGAGGTGGCGTCCACTAACTGGTCAATCCTAGGGAGCGGAAAGCTGTCCTTGGGGCAGGCTTTGTTGAGGTCAGTGAAATCGACACACATCCTCCAGCTTCCATTAGCTTTCCGTACCATCACCACATTAGCCAATCAGTTGGGGTAATGGACCTCCCGGATGTGGCCGGCAGCGATCAGTTTGCGGACCTCCTCGTCAACGGCTTTCTGGCGCTCGGGAGCGAAGCTTCTCTTCTTTTGCCGGACCGCCCTACAGTTAGATTTAATGTTAAGTTTATGAGTAATTACTTCGGCTGGTATACCTGGCATGTCGGTCGGCGACCATGCAAAAATATCGGCGTTGGCTTGGAGGAAACCGAGGAGCCGGCTTCTTTCCTCCTCAGGGAGAGAGGTCCCGATTTGGACGGTTCTTGTCGGGTCCTCTCCTAAGGGGAAAGTCAATAGACGTCCCGCCAGTTCTCCCCTCTTTTTGGCCTCTCTCGGGTCAGGAAATTTGGCAGTCGGCGAAGGGACTGCCGACTGAGGGCTAGGGGTCGTGTGATAGTAGAGGGACATCGGGCTTACTTCCCCCCACATTTCCCCGATCCCATGACGAGTGGGAAACCGGACCAGTAGCCTCTTCGTCGAGATAATGGCATCAAGCAGATTTAAACCTGGCTAGCTGAGAGTAGCGTTGTAATACCAGAGGAACTCTCACTACCAGGAACTTTATACAGATCGTGTTCTGTCGGGGTGAAGTTCCAGCCGTGACGGGGAGAGTAATTTCTCCCTCAACTTTCACCGCATCTCCGGTGAAGCCGACGAGAGGCATCGTCACTGGCCGAAGGGAATCCAGAAGCAAGTTCATACAAACAAATGCATCATACGTCAGAATATCAGCCGAGCTTCCACTATCAACTAATATTCTCTTTACAGGATGTTTAGCAATCGTCATGGATACAACAACGCTTTCATCATTTGGGTTATCTACCCCCTCTAAATCTCTTTCAGAAAAAGGAATTACAATGCTATCTCTCTCACCCCCCTGAGGTCTTTTGGAAGTGCCCCCCGCTCCCTAGGAGATCATTGCCACCATCTTCTCAGTCAGGGCATTGTCGACCTTGGCTTGCTGAGCGGGTGGCACCGAAGGGCCCGGTGCTGCTGGATTTCCTCTCCGGACAAACTGACCGGGGTGGCCTTGCTGGATGAGCTCCTCGATGTCTTTCTTCAGTTGTCGGCAGTCTTCCGTGTCATGGCCGTGATCTCGATGGAAACGGCAATACATATTTTTGTTGCGAGGAACTCCAGGCTTTAGGGGCGCGGGGCGCTTGAGATAGGATTCACCCTTGATTTCCATAAGAATATGGGAAATCGGGGCTAACAGGGGGGTGTAATGCTCACCTACGGGGGCGAAAGTCCGTGGCCAACTGTCCGTCCGACGAGGCGGCTCGGGCTTCTTGGCATGAGGTCCGCCAGACTCTGATCGAACATGCTTTTTACCGGGGTCTTCATCAGTTTCCCGCCAAGAGGAGTCGGCCTCATCAGTGCGAATATATTTCTGAGCTCGATTCAGCAGCTCCGCGTACGAGCTCGGGGGCTTCTTGTCTAATGAATATGCGAAGCGGGAAGGACGGAGCCCACGCTTCAAGGCTAAGGTGGCCACCGAGTCATCAAGGTGGTAAACCTCCATCGATGCCTCCTTGAAGCGGGCGACGAAGTCCCGAAGAGTCTCTCCATTCTTTTGTCGGATGGCAAAGAGGCTGTCAGCCACCCGTGGGATCCATCGGCTCGCATTGAAGTGGGCGAGAAAAGCTTTCTCCAGCTGTCTGAATGAACTAATACTGCGAGGAGGTAAACAGGAATACCAAGCCCTCGCAACCTTTCGTAGGATGGCTGGGAAAGCGATGCATAGAAGAGCATCCAATGCCCCATGGACCTGCATGTGCACCTTATAACTTTCCAAGTGGTCCAGGGGATCGGTAGTACCGTCGTAGGGATCCAACTAAGGAAGGAGAAACTGGGAGGGGACAGGTTCTTCCATGATCCGCCTAGTCAGGGGGGGCGACTGTCATACTTTGCCTTCAACTGATTGGTCAGTCGTTGGCCGAGCTTCTCTAAGTGTCGGTAGCGCTCTTCCAGTCGCCTCTCTGCGCGGAGGTGAGCCCTCTCGCCTATGGACTCTTCTCCTGACGAGGTAAATAGGGGACGGGGGGACGGGCGGTGTCGACAGGCTACACCCTTCCCTAGGGCCTTGTCCTGGGATCATTGGGGAGAGGGACTGTTAGAGGATCTCCTGCTTGCGGGGGCATCCCGACGGCGGTGAGCCTTCCGTCGGGAATGTCTTCCGTGGGTGGATTGTTGGCTAGGCTGCGCTACAACTTCTTCCAAGGAGTGGGGTGGCGGCGGAGGTTGAGCGGCCGCCGATTGTTGTTGGAGTTCCCAAATCACCGCGGCAAGGGACCGCACCTCCTGAGCGAGGGCAGCGACCCTATCACCTTGGCATGGTGGTGAAGGATGAATTGGCGGGAGGGCCTCCGGCTGCTCGGCCCTCACTTGCTGCTCCCCAGGCAGGCTGGTAGAAGCTTCTTGAGCGCGAGTTACCACCATCTCTTCTTCGGGTTAGGAGGGATTGAGAGTTTGCTTGTCCGCGTCGGTTACTTTCTTCCCTACACGCCTTGCTGCTCACACTCCCCCTACCTGGCGCACCAATCTGTTGCCGCCAGATCACTTTTAATGAGCGTTGGGTAAGAAGAAATCTTCGCGGGCCTTTGAGGGGATGGCGAGGCCCCTTCCTCCACTCAGGAACCTGCAAGAAAAGTCCCGGACCGGTGACTCCGGCGGGGACCCTCCGACGCCCAAGTTAGTGATTTGGGGAACAGGGATTATTGTTCTTGAATGATTGAATAGAGCTTGACCCCCTACCTTAAGGGCCGAGGGCCTTTTATACCTGTTCAAGGATCCCTCTTACCCTCCGTTCGTCGTGGTCAAGTCCCTTTCAAACGGTTGTTAATTTCTGGTCTTTAACGTGCCGCAAAGGACGGGTAATGGGACTGAACGTGGGGCCATACCCGTCGTTAGCGGCGCTAGGGGAAAGCACGTTTATTGCGCACGTCGCCAGGCACGTTCGTGGTAACGTGATCCACCATTCTCGAGGGAAGTGGGCCACGTAGCTTGGACGTGGAAGACCGTCGCCGAAGGTCGACGCCGAGGTCGTTGCCGAGACCGATGCCGAGACCGACACCGAAGCCGACGCCGACACCGAGACCAAGGCCGACCTCGAAGCCGACATCGAGGTCGTCGCTGAGACCGACGCCGAGGCCGATGCCGACACCGAGATCAAGGTTAACCCTGAAGCCGACACCAAAGCCGAGACGGGCCGCGGCCAACGCGGAGGTCGAGATGGGCCGAGGCCGTCGCCGAGACCAAGGTGGGCCGTGACCGATGCGGAGGCCTGAGTGGGCCGTAGCTAACGCTAAAACCGGCACTAAGGCCTAGACGGGCCTTGGCCGACACGGGGATCAAGATGGGCCGAAGTGAGCCCAACACTAAGGGACTAGATTACCGCCAGACCACGCGATATAGGGCTTGTGGTCCTGACATCCTGCGGGCCCTTTGGCCCGATTAGCCACATCAATATGAAATGCACAATTTCAAAATTTTATTCATTATTCGCTAATGGTGTTGCTAGCCTATGATATGAGGTGTATTGCCACCGCATGCTCGTACTGCCATTGGTAGCATTTTGCACGGTAAAAATGCACCTCTTTCATGTAAATAAAATACACCAGCTTAAGATTTAAACAACATTAACATAAAATCAATAATATATATATATATATATATATATATATATATATATATATATATATATATATATATATATATATATTAAAAATAATAATAAGTCAAGATTTCTATTTTTGATTGTTTATCTTTCTCTTTGAACTCTCAAAATGTGTTCTAGACCCGTTTACATTCAATAAAAAGTAAAACTTCTCTTCTAAACCTTTCGTCTCTCTTGAATACCTTAAAATAAGAAATTATATAAATTTATCTAGAGAAAAGATCAACTTCTCTATAAGAATAAAAATTAAAATCAATATTTTATAAGAATTAATCAATTTCTATATATATATTAGGGGCTGTATCTTTATTTGGCACGTATTGAGTGGAGTGTCCTTGCTGAGCGCGTAAACTTCAAGACAACGTTTGTTAGGCAACACAAAGTAATCATATTTTCCGTGAAGGATAAAGCTACAAACATCTCAATGTTACATGGTAAGTGGTGTATTGGAGACACTAGGTTGGGCACCTTGTATTTGCCATAGAAAATATTTTTTTGTACATCGAATGTGGTTCAGATTATGTATATTATGCTTGATGATTGACATATGATACATACATTAAAAATAAAAATATTTTTTTATTTTTAACATATATATACATGCATCACACATTAATCATCGAGCGGGATGTAATTTTTACTGTATTGCATCCAATGCAATAAAACTTTTACTCTGCCATAACGTCAATCCAGCAATGGTTAGCGAAGAAAGGATATTTTTAATGATATCAAAATCATAATGGATATTTTCAATGATATCAAAATCATAATGGCTAATATAATTTTATCAATAAATTTTATCAGTTTACAATTCTTCGCTAGGCAAACCCTGCCGAGAAACTGCAATGGACTCATTATTGTTTAATTATATTAAAAATTATTTTAAAATAAAAAATAAAAAATAAAAAAAAATATGTTTTTATATTAATGTAAGACATCAGTTTTATCTATATAATTTTGAAATCGAAAAGATATAAAAAGATATATTTGACTTTAATTTTATTTTTAGTATATATATATATATATATAAAAGAGAGTTCTGCGATTCTGGCTAATACTCAGGCCTCAAAGGCTCCGGCACTAGAGTGTTCTGAATAAGAGTTATTATAAGAGTTTAAGAAAGTATTTTATTGAATATAAAAAAAAATTTAAAAAAAATTTATGATGAAAAAGTTCTCATAATTTTAGAATCTTGGTGAAAAACAATCATTTCAATATTTAGTTATTTTTAATAATAAAATTCTTTTATTATAACAGGGAAGAGTCCATGCCTTAGCTTTTCATGCGTTGCCATCTGAAAGGACATCCAGCATCACCAGATCCATCCAGGCCAGCTAGCCTTTTTTATGCCTCTGGAACACTTGAAAGCCGGGGCATCGCCGCCGAGGTCCTGACGAGGTTGCAATGTTACATGATACGGACTTTTGAGCGCAGGGAAAGAGAGTACGATTTTTTTTTTTTTTTTCATGCCCAATGGTTGTTCGACAAATTGCCTCGCTGATGAGGGAAGGCGGCGCAAGCGCTCCTGCCTCCTGGCGCCGCATGAAGGGAGGGGTTGAGGGAGCATGCAGTCGGTCGATGGATTTGGATAAATGGGCCGAAGCCAGGTTGGCCCGAGGATTGCTGAAGAGATGGATTAGCTCTGGCCCAAGGACGACTACCACCATTGATCCTGATTTTGGGGCAGGTTGGGTTGGAGGTGAGGCACAACCGAGGACGTGATCAGCAAAACTTGACCTCAATTTTTTAAGCATGGGATTGAAACTGGGTCAGTTCAGGTTAGATTTGCCAGCCTAGTTGGATCAATGCAGCCAAGTCATCTCTAAATACTCTCATGTCATACGGATGATGTCTAAAAGTAAAAAATAAACTAAAGATGACAACGCGTGCATATAAATAGTTAAATGAACATTGCAAGAATCAAAAAAAATATCAAACATATATGTATGTATATATGTATGTATTAGAGAGAGATTGATTTAGCTTACACTCGAGTGGATCTATACTGAGATTCAATTAGGGTTAAGTGATAAGATTTTACATCAATGATTAAAATCATCCAATATGATGTACTACTCTAAAATGCTTTTTCACAAAATCATTGATTTAGAGACACCAAACCCATACATAAGGAGGTTTAAAAAAATCAAGCATTATTTCTTATTATTTAAATTATTTAATATTTTGATCATTTAATGTATGGACCAAGGTCTTCGGTTTTGGCATTTTAGTATTTTTGAGATAGTAAGGCATATATAATGGTTTGAATTGTTGATATGAAAATACTACCATCCAAATTGAGCAGAGATCTATTAGAGTGCAGCAAAGCCAATATTTCTCTGCACAAAATATTTTATATTTATCTAGGACTTATGTTCCAATCAGATTAGTTGCTTGATATTTTAATCCGAATTCAACTTGAATTGATTTAGTTCAGACTTTTAATCCAAATCCATCTTTGATCGTGACCTGATTTTTGAGTTTTTCTCAGGTTGGGGCTGAGTTGGCCCGTCCAATTTGCAACCTAATATCCATCAATTGTTTTCTAGATTCTATAATAAAAAGAAATGCCTTGTGTGCTTGAAAAGGATGGTGATGAAATTGGTTTCCCTAACTGGGGATGGATGTTTCCCGCAATCCGTCTCTCTCTTTCTATTTTAAGCATCATCTTTGCCTACATTTAAACACTAAATAATAATAGAGAGAAAAAAAAAAGATAAAGATGAAACCAAACAGCATGTACGCAATGCACTATACTTAAGTTCCATCCTATAAACAAGGAAGAAATTTAATTACCAAATTTTTGAATATTGCTTGAAGCACTTTAAAGACAATTATTAGATTAAGTCATGGTAAATGCATTCACCAATAATAATAATAATAATAATAAATAAATAAATAAATAAATAAGAGATAATTATAATTTAGACCTTATAGTTTGAGAGGTTTTTAAACTTAAATTCTAAAATTAATAAAATATTAAAACGAGCCTCGAGGTTTTTAGTTGTTACACATAAAACCCTCGATTAATTTAGAGTTAAACAATGTTAGTTTATTAACACATGCAATACATGTGCTAACCTTTTTAACTTATAATATAAATTAATAGAAATTAATCAGCTTTACTATCTAAGGGTAATCCACTAGCAAGGAAACAGACTATCTAGTGGGTTGCTAGACGATATTAGAGGATGTTTATCATTGAACTCACCCGACCTTAAAAGGTAATTTGTTCATTGATAATTTCTTTGAAACAATGCTGAAACTTTTGTATAAATGCTTGAGCTTAGGCTCAAATTCTTTTTTCAGTAAAGTTTCAATATGTATTAGAGAAATGAAAAGTTTAAAGACTTTGGATTAGTTGGGAAATGGGTTTTTTTGTTTAGATTCTAAACTCCATTTGTAAATTTTAGTTGACAAAAGTATTAGATTTCCTACAAAAATAGTTTTACATGGAGCTTCTCAAAATCGATGGGTGCTTGTAAAAGAATATTAGAGGTGGATTTCGACAAAAACTCTTTAACAAGTAATCTTTCACAATGAATTTTTAAATTGGCTTTGCAGAATATTTTAATTTTAGGAAATAAAATGAGTAGCTTTATACATTATATAGTTAAAGTCAATGCAGAACCTTAATCTAAGTAGAAACAAACTTATTGGAAGCATACTAGCTACCACAGAAAAGGAAAGTAGTTTTCCTGTATGAGTTAAATCTACATAAGAATTCATTCACGGGAGCAATCCCAACTTAGATTGGAAATTATTCTTTCCTCTCATCTTCAAAAGTTCTCTCTCCTTGCTTATTCCATTCTTGATGTCTTCCATCCTTATGGCTTTTGATCTCTTTCATATAAATTCCATTTGTTTAGAGATTGATCATGAATTTTCTTATCTTTAGATAAGATCCCCCCTCTCCTCTCTCTCTCTCTCTCTCTCTCTCTCTCCCTCCTTCTTATTCCTCTTTCACTATTTTTTTGTGTATTGAACCTCCCTTTTATGGCTATCTAAACCATATTTTAATTATTTAGGCACCCTTCCAATGTAGTTCTTCAACCTCTCTCGTCTTGTCTCCTTCCAAATCTCCCACAACCTTTTCTCAAGTACTGAAATTTTTTCAACACCATCTCTCCTTATTTCCTCTATGATAACTTTGACCTTTGTGGTTCTATTGTCAATCGCTCTTGCCCCACGGTCTTCCCCATGTCCATTGTTCCCAACCCCAACACTTCCTCGCGTAAATCTTCCAAGTCAGCATTCTTTCCTAAGAACCTCTACCACAAGATCCTAACTATTGGATCTGCCACTTTAATCGCTCCTAAATCTTTGCGTTTGTTCATCAACCACTTTCCAATCTACTATAATCTTGCTTGACTCCTTTTAATGGTTGCCATAGCTACTCTTTTCGGACTGAAACAAACTCCGGCAATCATCAGAGAGTTGAAATAACATTGTGATAGACTAAAAAGGTTAGCATATACGTTGCACTTGCTAACAAAAGCAACATCGTCTAATTCTAGATAAACAAAAAAACTTTATGTATAACAACTAAACAATCTTAGGATTTATTTTGATATTTTATTAGTCTTAGGCTTCAAGTTGAAAAATCCTTCAAATTATAGGATTCAAGTTATAATTATTCCTAATAATAATAATAATAATAAGTCTTCAGCGCTTACGTTGGTTCACCTTCCGGATCCTTACTGTAGGAATATTAATATTTCAGTACTTGGTTTAGAGAATGATGGGGGACAGGTTTTAATATGGCCTTGATCGAGAACAGGGAGAAGTTAGAATCAATCATCTCTGAGAGACGTTGAATTCCTTGTGTCTCCAAGTTAGAAGTATTGGATAAGTTATGCAGGAATTGAATCCAGATCAAATCTAACCTAAACTGGGTTGAAGACAGATTTTGGTTAAAAGTCCAAAGCGAGATCTAGTTGTTGCTCCAAACAACATAAAAATTAGGTGAACCAATCACTAAGGGCAATGAAGAGAAAGCATGTATCATTTGTTTGAATTTTGAACATTTTCATTTCGTCCTGAAAGAGGAACGAAAAAGCGTCCTCTATTACCTTCAGTTTCAGGAAACTTAAAAAAATGGAGCTTATGTTCTTTCAATTGCCAAAAGGTGGATGATGAAGTAGTATCACTTATAATTTGAACGGCAATAAAGGATCTCAATTTCTTCGCAATGAAATCCAAGATGGCAAGGCATTTTACACATAAGTAGTTTCCAAATTACTTATAAAACTAGTATATAATATGGCACGAGTGTAACCTAAACTTTATAATAAAATAAAAAATGTAAATTTTAAAATTTATATTTTAAAGTTATGATTTTTTTTATATGTACCACACTCTGAAATCCAAATAGCCATAAAATTATATATATATATATATATATATATATATATATATATATGGCATAAATAATATATTTATATGAATCTAACATTGAAGAAAGCAACGATTAGATTTGGAATTGAATCTATTTAAATAAAAGATAAAAATAATCAAATAAGTAAATGCTAACTCAGCTTAAAGATCAAGTTCATGCCCAACGATCTTTCATGCGTCCGGCTTCCAAATCCATTTCACGGTTGACATTGACTCACTTAGATCAAAGGAATGTCCTATTGCAATACTCGAGCAACTTTACCAAGTGTCTCCCGGCTTACCGTGATAGTAACGACCAAACCTAAAACATAAATACGTAATCCAAGACAAACCTAAAACATAAATACGTAATCCAAGGCATATACCTTATTGAGAAAGTAATTTTAGTTTCTAAATTGCATTTTAAATTCAATGTTCCATTCTATTAACGATGAGAGGCGTCGATCTCTGACGCACGGCCAGTGCCAAGCCACAGTTGAGTTGGTCCGAAGGAGGCCGAAAAGGGTCAGCTGAGGTCATCGACTTCTTTTTTTTTTTTTTAATACAGACGGATAACCATGCAATTCTGACACGAGAATTGGTTAAAAGATAAAAAAAATAAAGTATATATGAAGAGAAAATGAAATTCTACGAGTGCTGAGCTGCATAAGAGACAATCCAGTTGGCCGCACAGTTTGCCTCTTGATAAACATGATGGGTTATAGTAACCGTTGGATCCTCTAAAAGCTGCCAAATATCAAAAATAAACGGATGGGCATTATCGCGATCCGCTTCATTTTGAATTCATCCAATAACGATAGAAGAGTCTCCCTCAATGAGTATCCTCTGAGCTCGCAGCTATCGAATCGCTCTGATGATGTCCATCCATGTTGCTCTGAGCTTAGCTTGCGGAACAGAAGAGTCCTGAAGGAAGGTCCCGTCGGCTGCCATAAGTAGGGGTGCAACTCAGGCTCATGAAAATTAGGTTTCCCTCAACCCTAACCCTAACCCTATTTGTAAAATATCAACCCTAACCCTAACCCTATTTATAAAACCTCAACCCTAACCCTATTTTTAAAAATCGGGTTGGGATTGAGTTTCGGGTTGGAATTTGGGTTGATGAAAAAAAAAAATTGACAATCTGAAACAAATAAGCTTAACATTGCACAAATAAGCTAAAGTTTGAAACAAATAAGCTTCACATTGTACAAACAAGCTGAAGTTTGAAACAAATAAGCTTCACATTTCAAATTGCACGTCTAAAAATATACATCTTTTACATAAGACTAAACAATAAAAAATATATTCTTAAACCAAAACATATCCAAAGTAATCCAGATGTTGCTTAACATTTCAATAGCTACCATATGCATTGATGAAGTCACCTTTATCCTTCGAAAGCAGAAAATATTGAAACGATATAAAGAGCCAGCTAGAAGACCACATAAGTCTGGTATGAGAGATCTTTTCTAAGTAGCGAGACTGCATTCGCCATTCAAAGCTATCTGGTTTTTTACTCATCACCCCTTTTCCAGATGTTTTAGTTTTCTTCTCATCACCTTTTTCCAGATGCTTTTATAAAATTTTGGCAAACTTCATATTAGAAGTTATAAACATCTCAAAGAAGATGATTAAAAAAAATAAAGATACTAGTTTAGCCCACCAACATTACATGATAAAATGTAATGGTTAAATGTATATTGCTCATTTTAAAAGGTAATGAAGGTTATGGTGGAATGTTCATACCAAGAATCATCACTTCCACAACACTTCATACCAAGAATCATCACTTCCACAACACCATTGTCATCTCTACATATCTTTAAACCTAATAAACAAGGCTAAATCAACACTTCCATAACACCGTGGGCCTGCCACTTACGACTTTGCGGGTTCAGGTTTTCTTGGGTTCGGATTGACTGCGATCCGAACCCGGCCCAAGTTACAAATCAGTCCGGGTTCAACCCGAATTCTTCGGGCTTAGGTTAAGCAAAATAGAGTTTGAGTACTGATGCAAATCAAGTTTGGCGAGCCAAATTTAGGTTGAACTCGGCCCAAATTGTACCCCTAATCTTTTATCATCGATGTGAATAATGTACCTGCTCCGTCAACAAACATGGACTTTCTTCGAGGTAGATCAGATTATATGTGTATATAATCTCGCCTATTGCGTTGTTGGCTTCAGGTGGCTTCCCACACTTCGAGTAAATACACCGCACCGGTGAGAACTTCGCACTTACGAGGAGAAGCACAGGCTGGACATACCAAAAAAAATGGTGTATATTTATCGAAAGACATCAACAACGGAGCGGATCTTTTATCGGACGCGAATTACAGCTCTCGGATTGCCATCACGTGGACCGCTTATCCAGCGTTAGGTTTTCAGTTCGCACTGTCGGTTTATGGCCACACTCCTGCTTTAATAGCTGCACTCCGTTCCATTCCATTTTACCTCTGGGAGCAGAAACGGTTGAGAACCCAATCAGGAGGAGCACACTTTCTTGGTATTTACATAGGATAAACGAAGCTTCGGAAGGTAGTGATTAATAATTCAATAATGGACACATTTTTTTCCCCAATTATTATGATAGAATGTAATAAAACAGGAAATTTTTAATAACTAAATTTCCGTTTCATATTAAATAAAGAATATTAACGATGGCTACATCATTAATAATAAACAATAATTTTTAATGATAATATGCAATGAGTATTAATAACACATACGATATAATTGACGATTATAACAACACATTAACTAATATATAACAATTTTTAATTATAATTAATTAATTAATTATATTGTATTTTAAAAATAATTTGAAAAGGAGAAAATTTTTTGATGTCGTGCATGAAGGACATCAATAATATCAATATGAATAATGATAATATCTACATAAAGATAATGTATATATATTGAGCGAAGCTAAATTTACTACCTCGCAGCCCTATTGTTTCAAAAGTTTTATAAATCTCTATAATAATAATAATAATAATAAGTATACTTAAAAGTTTTTTTATTTTCTTAGGAGTGGCCTCATAATAAAAGTTAAATTATTGTAATAACAATAATATGATGAAATTAAACTTTATTTTATGAAGTGATATATTTTTTTACTTTATTTTATTATGATAGGAAGATATTTATGTAAAGAGCTTTATTTTTTTATTTTTAAAGGTGTGTCAATGAGTATATTAGAATTTTTTAAATATTTTTTTGATATTTATAATAATATATAAGTTAAAAAAATTATAATGTAATTCAACTTCTCAAGAGAAAACTTCTAACTTCTGTATGTATGAATTATCTAATTTTTATTCATTTAAAAATCATTATTAACGATGTTGATATTAATCTCATTAAAATTGCATCGGAGGCATCGAGATCAAGCGGCAGGCGGACGGATCAGTTTACGACAAACGTGTCACGCGGTACAGCTGAACAGGAAGACAAGATACGTATATATAATAATTAAAGCCAAATGGAACCGCTGGGGCCTAAGCTCGGCGCCTCAATATATATTCTGCAATTGGAGGAAGAGAACTAGGGCTTTCGAGGCATCGCTCGAAGGGTTGCGGCTGTGCTTCCTTGGTCCGGAGGTAACCCTAGCCGTATCTCAACTTGATTTCCCCTTGCCTTTTTATTTTTTAAAAAAATTTGATTTTAAATTCATTTGCACGGTCATCTGGATTCCATTTATGGAGCTTTTCAGCGATTTTTGTGGAGAATTTAGGATTCTTTGTAAGAAATCAGGATCGATCTACATGGATATCTTGTGTGGGGTTTACTGGTGCCTGAAAGCAGTAGCTGTGGATCTAGATTTGTTTTTGATGGATCTACAAATTTATTGAGAACAGTTCGACTAATTCGTGACTTCTGTCTCCGTGTTCTTTACTGTCCTAGAGTTATATTTGTTATTTAACTGTGGGATTTTAGCTGGGAGGGCTTATTTGGATATATCGGGGTAATACATGGCTTGAAATCCATATATTCGATGGTAAGTTCTACTATTAAATTGGACTGGGTTTCCATTACCATCTGAGTAAAGGAAACAAGAAAGTAGATGAGATCTTGTTGATTTTATGTCTACTATGTCTGTTAGAGTAACTGTCATAATTTTGGAGCATTAATTTTTTATATAAAGGTGTTCGGTAAATCTGTTCGGCCCTTCAGAACCCGAACTTCCCCATATAGTAACAAGAGAAAGCTAGTGTTTTTATAGTTTGTGTGTGTGTGTTGCACGTGCGCATGCGGGTGGGCGTGCGAGTTTGCATTATTTTAGCTTTCAGGCTTTTGTAGGTTTGGACATGTTAAATGACTTTCCCTACCTATTTGTAGTGCTGTAAAGATTGTTGGATTCTGGTGCAATCCAAATTTGTGGTGCTTCTTACTTGTCTTGACAATTCTTTTTGACACATTTTCCCTAGCATTTCCCATGAAGAACTTGGTCAATAATTTTGCTGTTATTTTGACATGCTAGAGATGTATTAAATTCATGACCACAGGATTGACATTTGCAATGTATTTTTTTCTTATATGATTATAAGTAGTTGCCATCTATTCAGGTTTTGGCTATATCAAGCTTGATGAATGTCATCTGACATCTATTTTAAACACAGAATTCAATAGGCATATCATCTGCTAAATTGCTAATATGCGGTAGATATGTTAACACGAAATTTTGGTCCTACGTAAGCTGCATATTTATATATGCGATATAATAAGGTTACAATTATCATTAACTGCTCTACCTCATTTTACCAGAGAGAGTTCGGTTTGTTAGAATGAACAAGTAGTTAAATTCTTCATAGATGCTCTTGACACTGCTGTAAACATGACATGACGATGTAACAAATATTTTCTGTTGCTATTTTGACTGATGACCTGTGATTCATTTTCTGTCATGCTAGCTGAAAACTGTTTTTTGTAGCTTCTGAAATTCTGCTACCGATCTCCAAGGGTGGAAAAATATTACTTGCTGATTCAATCTGTTCAGCATAGCAAGGATTTAGAAAAAGGATGATCAGAGTTGTAAAAACTTGCATTACTATATGGCCTGTTGTCTATGTGCTTAACTACCTTCCCTGCTTGTTTGGTATAGCTGATGTTTGTTAAGTGCTCATATCACTGCATCAGTACATGTGTTGTTCATACCTGCCTAATGTAGTAGGCTGGGCATCTTTTCTTATGTTTGGAGTATCTTGTTTGGCTGTTTAGGTCCCAAGCAAGGTGCCTAGGAGCTTCCTAAAAAGGTTCAATGGAACCTTGGATTTGCTCTTTTTTTTAATGGTCTATTGCTATTACGTTTTTCAGAGAATGATGAATGCTAGAACTTTTTCTGGTCTCTTTCTATAGTGTGCCTGCGGAAAGCTTATGATGTCTGGGCACAATATATTTTGTTCTAATTAAGACAGCAATTTGCCTTAGAAGAGCAATTCATAAGGTCGTCTAATATATGATTTGGTGTCCAAGATAGTTCGAAGCATTTAATTGCATGTCTTGATAAATGAATATTTTCCCCCCTCAGTTGGAGTTGGAATGCTGTTCACTGCTCAGAAAAAGGATTTGTTTCATCCTTTTCTATTTCTTAAAATTTTAATGATGCGGTATTTTCATGATTTGGTTGTCTTTATGATTTTTGCTAATCTCTCTCTCTCTCTCTCTCTCTCTCTATTTACAGGGGCATACCTGAACACTGTTTGTTGAATCTTCAAAGAAGGCAAGATGGTGAAGTTCACAGTTGAAGAGCTCCGTAGGATTATGGATATGAAGCATAACATCCGTAACATGTCTGTCATAGCGCATGTTGATCATGGTATAACATATCAAAGGCTGTCTCTTTAGTTGATTTTGTGCACTAAAAACTGTGGTTTTGTCTCTCCAGTATTTATTGCCTCCCCCATTCTTCTCTTTTTCTTTTGGTGGATATGAACATAGGCTAAGGTCTTCATTATTCTATGATAAGACATTAAAGATCTTTCTTTAAGCTGTTTGATTAAAAGGCAAGATGAAATATGGTGAACTGTAGACAAATAACTAGCCTAGCTTGAAAAACAAAAGGAAATTTTAAAAAAGGAGATGATATTTATTCTCTGCACTTGCTTACTTTAATTTTAAAAATGATATGCATGAGGATTTATGCTGGACAGGGTTGACCATATATGCTGTGTGTTGTGCTTCTTCCCACTTCTTCTAGTTCTTCTCCTATGTAACATATTCACAATTTGCATATATCTTTTAAAAATATATAAACCATTATGTGATATTTATTTATTTCAATAATTAAAGTGACCCGATGGTCTTAAATAAAGGATGACCGATTAAAGTTTCTTTAAGACACACGAACTTTTTAAGCTTTACTACAATCTTCCATGTATTCCTTTTTAGTTTAATATTCCATAATTAGAGTAACATTATAACTTAACTATAATATTTTGTGGAAGGCCAAAGCATGATGCAAATTGGGGATCTCTATTTTCTATTGTTTATGTGTATTTGCACAGCCACAAGTCAAATGCCAAATTGTGCAATTTTATGCTTGCATAGACAGAAATAATTAAGAGAGATAACTATTTGTAATTTGAGTGTCGACTTAGTCCTGAATTGTGATGCCCCTCCCAATTAGTTTTACATCGGGTAATTAAGAAAGGGTGGAATGGTTTATAACCAGTTAAGTAAGATGGACAAGTATCAATTGGATCCTTTTTGAGCTGTGATGGCCTAAGTTGGTGTGGACCTTGCCTGTCTTGCTTTCATGTCACGAAACGAGTTTGTGGGTGTGCAAGCATGGGTCATTACATTATGGTATCAGAGCCATGCACCAGCTGAAAGTGCAGGAGCTAAGTGTCACACAGAGCAAAGTTCTACATTGATGAGAGTCACCTCTTGATCCTGTGGAGGGAGTACCTCTAGAGTTCTGCCTGGTGCAGGAGCTAAGTGCCACATAGGGCAAAGCGTTACATCAATAAGGAGCCACCTCTTGAGCCTATGGGGGAATCACCTCTAGAGTCTTGCCTGCTTGGTGGATACGATTATGTGCCTCTGGCGATGAGGACGTCGCCTCTTTAAGGAGCTAAGTGCCACATAGGGTAAAGTGTTACATCAATAAGGAGCCACCTTTTGAGCATGTGGGGGAGTACCTTTAGAGTCCTGTCTGTCTGGTGGATACGATCATGTGCCTCTGGCGACGAAGACGTCGCCTCTTTAGGGGGGTAGATTGTGATGCCCCTCTCAATTAGTCCCACATTAGGTAATTAAGGAAGGGTGGAATGGTTTATAACCAGTTAAGTAAGATGGACAAGTACCAATTAGATCCTTTTTGGGCTGTGGTGGCTCAAGTTGGTATGGACCTTGTCCGTTTTGCTTTCATGTCATGAAATGGATTCGTGGGTGTGCGGGCCTGGGTCATTACATGAATAGAGCAGTGTGGAGGGAGCAGGTTCATGTAGCCGACGAAGCAGATTGTAGCTGAGCCTATGTAGTTGGGAAAAGGCTTAGATGAGTTGAGTTGAGTTGAGATTTTGTATAGTTAAGAGTTTTTTTTTTTGGGGGAAAAAACAACGTTGTTTTAAAGTGGTCTACTTTGTTATCATGCTAATTACTTGATTTTCAACATATATATTATAATCCACACAATAAATGCATTTTAGTTTTTCCAAGATACTCCATGGACTCTTTTCTAAATGTTCAAGACTTGTATAAGTTAAAGAATTCATGTTTTAGACTATCTGAATATATCTTCTTTTTTAGAGCACAATGAAGTCTTTTCTTTGTGGATTGTTCTGCAGGCAAGTCTACTCTCACTGATTCTCTTGTGGCGGCTGCCGGAATCATCGCCCAAGAAGTTGCTGGAGATGTCAGGATGACTGACACTCGCCAGGATGAAGCAGAACGAGGTATCACGATCAAGTCTACTGGGATCTCTCTTTACTATGAGATGACTGAGGAGTCTTTGAAGAACTATAAGGGTGAGAGAAATGGAAATGAGTATCTCATCAACCTCATTGATTCACCCGGGCATGTCGACTTCTCTTCTGAGGTCACTGCTGCTCTCCGTATCACTGATGGTGCATTAGTTGTCGTTGACTGTGTGGAGGGTGTATGCGTCCAGACTGAAACTGTTCTCCGACAAGCACTTGGAGAAAGGATTAGACCTGTATTGACTGTTAACAAGATGGATAGATGTTTCTTGGAGCTTCAGGTTGAAGGTGAGGAAGCCTATCAGACCTTTCAACGGGTCATTGAGAATGCAAATGTTATCATGGCAACCTATGAAGATCCTCTTCTTGGTGATGTCCAAGTCTATCCGGAGAAAGGGACTGTTGCTTTCTCTGCTGGGTTGCATGGTTGGGCTTTTACTCTGACCAACTTTGCCAAAATGTATGCTGCCAAATTTGGAGTTGATGAGGCTAAAATGATGGAAAGGCTTTGGGGTGAGAATTATTTTGACCCAGCAACCAAGAAGTGGACCAATAAGAGCACAGGTTCTCCGACTTGTAAGCGTGGCTTTGTGCAATTCTGTTACGAACCAATCAAACAAATTATCAGCACTTGCATGAATGATCAGAAAGGCAAATTATGGCCAATGCTGCAGAAACTTGGTGTCACCATGAAATCAGAGGAGAAGGAACTTGTGGGTAAAGCTTTAATGAAGCGTGTCATGCAGACTTGGCTGCCAGCAAGCAGTGCCCTCCTTGAGATGATGATCTTCCACCTTCCATCTCCTTCCAAGGCTCAGAAGTACCGTGTAGAGAACTTATACGAGGGCCCACTTGATGATATCTATGCAACCGCTATCAGAAATTGTGACCCAGAAGGCCCTCTAATGTTGTATGTTTCAAAGATGATTCCTGCTTCTGACAAGGGTAGGTTCTTTGCATTTGGCCGGGTTTTCTCTGGAAATGTTGCTACAGGTATGAAGGTACGGATCATGGGACCAAACTATATCCCAGGTCAGAAAAAAGACCTGTATGTGAAGAGCGTGCAAAGAACTGTCATCTGGATGGGTAAGAAGCAGGAGTCTGTAGAGGATGTGCCTTGTGGAAACACAGTTGCCATGGTTGGGTTAGATCAATTCATCACCAAGAATGCAACTCTGACAAATGAGAAGGAAGTTGATGCACATCCTATAAGAGCTATGAAATTTTCTGTTTCTCCTGTTGTACGTGTAGCAGTTCAATGCAAGGTTGCTTCTGACCTTCCCAAGCTTGTGGAAGGTTTAAAACGTCTGGCCAAGTCGGATCCTATGGTGGTCTGTACAATAGAGGAGTCTGGCGAGCACATCATTGCAGGAGCTGGGGAGCTCCACCTTGAGATTTGCTTGAAAGATTTGCAAGAGGATTTCATGGGGGGAGCGGAGATTGTGGTCTCTGACCCTGTGGTCTCTTTCCGTGAAACGGTCCTGGAGAAATCTACCCGGACTGTGATGAGCAAGTCACCAAACAAGCACAATCGTCTTTACATGGAAGCTCGACCTTTGGAAGATGGACTTCCCGAGGCCATTGATGAGGGGCGCATTGGCCCACGAGATGATCCAAAAGTACGTGCAAAGATTCTCTCAGAGGAGTTTGGTTGGGACAAGGATCTTGCCAAGAAGATCTGGTGCTTTGGGCCTGAGACCACTGGCCCTAACATGGTTGTCGATATGTGTAAGGGAGTTCAGTACCTCAATGAAATTAAGGACTCTGTTGTAGCTGGGTTCCAGTGGGCATCAAAGGAAGGAGCATTGGCTGAAGAAAACATGCGTGCGATATGCTTTGAAGTATGTGATGTTGTTCTGCATGCTGATGCTATTCACAGAGGTGGTGGTCAAATCATTCCAACAGCTAGAAGGGTCATATATGCATCTCAGTTGACAGCCAAACCAAGGCTGTTGGAACCAGTTTACCTGGTGGAGATTCAAGCTCCTGAGCAAGCACTTGGGGGCATTTATGGAGTTCTTAACCAGAAGCGAGGCCATGTCTTTGAAGAGATACAAAGGCCAGGTACCCCGCTTTACAATATCAAGGCTTACCTCCCGGTTATTGAGTCTTTTGGATTCTCGGGCACTCTGAGGGCTGCAACATCGGGTCAGGCATTCCCTCAGTGTGTGTTTGACCACTGGGACATGATGTCTTCTGACCCATTGGAGCCTGGCACTCAAGCAGCACAGCTTGTGAGCGACATCCGCAAGAGGAAAGGCTTGAAGGAGCAGATGACCCCATTATCCGATTTCGAAGACAAGCTCTAAGTTATTGCCACTTTGTGCACCTAGTTTTATTCTGTTTTACTTTCTCCACCGACCATTGAGTCCGTTTCCAGGAAGTGCCTGTTGTACTCGTTTTCCTTCATGTTTGGATATTTTTATTTCCCGTGCTGTCTGAACAATTTTAATGTCAAGAGTTTGCTGTGATCTTTACTGGCTAGAGTTTGCGGGTTAGAGAATTTGTCCATTGATGACAAGTCTTGAGTTGCTTCATATTTGGTGTAGTTATCTTTTGATGGGGTTGGTTTGCTAGTTCGCGGTTGTGTTCGAATGTGGTGCATTGCAATGTAGAATTGTATCGGTGGATTTTCCAAGGTCATTCTGTAGCATGAATGACATGGAATTTGTTGCACCCTAGCTGAAAGGGAAGTTATCCCGTGTGTCCGACATGGCATCAAGCTTGTTTCTCTTCACCTAGCCAATATTTCTTCTGATTCATTTGTCAAAACGGCTGGGAGATTGCGACGATCATAAATTTTCTATCCTATGTATATTTTGGCTGGACCTGAATCAAATGGGTATTTGATTTGAGATTTGAAACAAACGTTGCCAGGTTTGTTTTATATTGGTTGCAGTTTCGTGAAGATAAGGCGACAACAGAAAACCGTGAACTTATTTCGAGCAATGCCAAGTGTTCTTTTGATATATATATATATATATATATATATATATAGATTGAGAGAGAGATACGAATGTAGCTGACATACCTCAAGCTGTCTCAGCAAACAGCCGCAAGCATCCAGTTCAATCATATCTTAGTGTAATACTGCCAACTTCATTTGCATTCGAGGTGCTAAAATTATGGGAAGAAGCTAAGCTAGCATAGCAACCGTGCAGGTGATAATGGTGATGCTCCATGTAGCATCTGGCAGGGTGATCCCTCATTCTAGCAGCATAAAAGGATAAAATTATTCAAACGTGATTCCTAGATCATAACTATTGAGGGGTAAAATCGTTATTGCATAAATAATCGTGCAAGGGGCCTAGGATCAACCCTGACTCCTACGTGCTGAACAATACCCGCCAGAGATAGGTCAGCCTCAGTGAATTGGGGCGCCTTAGCCCCTCACCGAGCCAAGGATTCCTAAGGCGCGCATCACATCTCTCGGCCTCAGCCGAGCTATATCATCTTTTGGCCGCAGTCGAGCTATATCATCTCTCGGGCCTCGGTCGGGCTATATCATCTCTCGGCCTCGGCCGGGCTATATCATCTCTCGGCCTCGGCCGAGCTATATCGTCTCTCTCGGCCCCGGTCGAGCTATCCGACTATGCCTCGTCAGCCGAGTCATCATTATGCCCCGGCTAGACCTGGGCATTCAAGGACCTCTGCGGAATTCGGTACGGAAAAGTTCAAATCCGTAAGATTCCAAACAGAAATCATATCTGAGAGTGGCCTAGGACCCGTGAGAGTGGCCTAGAGCCCTGGAGCCTATATACCCGCCAAATCTCGAGACATCAACCAGCTCTCCTAGCCGTCGATCCTCTAACCAACAAGATGCGAATCTTACTGACCTCATAACAAACTAGATTCAAATCATAACGACTTTTAGACCCACGACGCCCCCAGAGAATCAGGTGATCCTCTATAAATAGAGTCGTCTGCCGATTCCTCAGGTATGCGCACTTGCTCTCTGGCACACTCTCTTTCTACCTTGGCTTCCCCCATTTTCCGCTATTAGCGCTTTGCTCAGAGCTCTCGAAAGGCTACCCTTGGAGAGACTCTTCAGTGAGAGCCTTCTTCTTTTGTTTGTTGATTGCTGATCCCCGCTGACTTGAGCGTCGGAGGGTCTTCCGCGGAGGGCCACCCCCAACGCCTCTCGCGTGAGGACTGTTTTGTAGGTCCGCCCAGGAAGGAGCCCGATCGCGCCTGAGTCGGATGACGGATTTTAGTAGCAACAAATTGGCGCTAGAGGAAGGGCCCTCAAGTCCCATAAACTTGTGATCCAGGAGATAAGGGTCTCGATCTTGAAGAGAACTCCTCCCATGGCCAACCGAAGAAAGGCTACCTCTGAAGCCCGGGATCAGATCGCCTCCCAAAGACTTGATCCGGTGAGTAGCATAGAGCCACAACTGCCGCCAGTTGAGACTCCATCGCCACCGGCGGCCCTAGTGACCCAGGACCAGTTTGCCTCACTGGTCCAGCAAGTCCAGGCCCTAGCCCACTTGATTCAAGGGCGCTTTGAAGCTCCCCGACCAGCCGCTCCTGCCCCGCATCCTCCTGAGGAGAATGCGGCCCCCGCTCATCCGGCGATCTCCTCCTCTGGCCCGCATGGGGTTGCAGACCCCCCTCGCCGTCCTAGGGAAGCTGAGCCAGCCCCCCAAGGAGGCCGTGGCAAAGATCTTCCCCAATCTCGGCGGGCCTGATCCCTCTCTCCGGTGTTCTCTCGCCACGACTCGATACCATCTCATTTCTCTCCTCGTCCGACCCCTCCTATTGTGCCAGAGGAGATCCGCCAGCAACTCCGGGAGATGCGCCAGGAGTTAGATGCCGCCAAGCAGGCCCATCCGCTCCACCATCAGACGGAGTAGGGCATTCCCTTTTCCAAAGGAATCATGGAGGAAGTGATTTCCTCCCACGTGAAGCTGCCCGCCATCGAGCCCTATCATGGGGCCTCCGATCTTGATGACCACCTCAACATCTTCAGATTGATCATGATGTTCCACGGGGCATCAGATGCGATCCTCTACCGCGCCTTCCCCTCCACCCTCAGGGGATCCGCTCGAACCTGGTTCAATGCTTTGAAACCAGGTTCCGTTAGTTCGTTCAACGAGCTGAGCCGCCTCTTCATCAGCTAGTTCGTCAGCAGCCGTCGTCACCGGCGAGATCCGACTCCCTCTCTGAGGTTAAGCAGAGAGAGGGAGAGTCCTTGAAAAAATATCTCGGCCGCTTTAACACGGCCATGTTGGAAGTGGACCACCTTAATCATGAGGTGGCCATGTCCGCCCTAGCAGGCGGAATATTGAAGGAGAGTGACTTTTACATGGCGCTGGAGGTCAGCTACCCTCAGAACCTCTCCGACATGATGGCTATGGCTGACAAATATGCCAGAGTCAAAGAATCGCAGAGAGCTGCCTGCGCCGAGCTAACAAGGAAAAAGGAGCCCAAGGGCTCGGACAAGCACAAATCCGCCCGCCAACTAAGTCCGCCTCGCGCCAAAGGGTTCCTCCGCCCCCGCCGAGGAATTGCACCTGGAGCCCGCCAAGGAGGTTCAACCGATTCACTCCGTTCACTGCTCCAAGGGCGGAGATCCTCATGGCGATAGAGCGCCAGCTCCCCGACCACCTCCTCTCCAAGGGAATGCTACCCGGAGAGATCCTACCAAATACTGCCGCTACCATCGGGATCATGGCCACGACACTGAGGAGTGCTGACAGCTGAAGAACAAGATCGAAAGGCTCATCCAGCGGGGTAGGCTGGACCAATTCAGGAGAGCACCCGAGCCAAGGAACGGGGGCGATCGTCAACCTAAGCCTCAGCAACCTCCTCCTCTGAATCCTTCGGTCGCTGGTCACATTAATGTGATCGAGGCAATTGGAAGTCCGTCGAGTGGGCGGAACGATGAAGAAGGTTCGGCGCCAAAGCAAGCACGAACAAATGAGCTCTTCTTCTCCGACAGCGACCTCCAGAAAATACAGTTCCCGCATGATGATGCGTTGGTTGTATCCCTTAATCTGAACAACTATGATGTAGATCGAATTCCCATTGATAGTGGAAGCTTCATCAATGTTCTGTACCTCGACGTGTTTCTGAAGATGAAACTGCTTATGGAGAGTCTCCGAGCCGTGGACTCCACCCTAATGGGGTTCACCGGCGATGTAATTACCTCGGAAGGACTCGTAACCTTGACGGTCCGTGCAGGAACTTGGCCTTCCGTTGCCACGATCCACACAAATTTTTTGGTGACCAAGCTTCGGTCGCCCTACAATGCAATTTTTGGAAGACCCGGCCTGATGTCCCTTAGAGCCGCTGTCTCCATCCCGCACTTAGCAATGAAGTTCCCTACCGAATGGGGAGTGGGAGTAGTCCGAGGAAACCAAGCTATAGCTCGGCAGTGTTTCGTCACCAGCCTGCAATCCAAATTGCCCGAGGTTGATGGACTGGACACTCGGAAGATTTTGCCGGGCAACGGGGAGAACCAGCTGAAGAGCTGGAGGAGGTGCCACTAAACGAAGCCCGACCAGACCGAACTATAAAGATCGGGTCGCTGCTAAAAGGGAAACCTCGGACGGAGCTGATCAACTTTCTCCGAAGGAATGCTGGTGTTTTCGCCTGGTCAGCTTCCAATATACCGGGAATCAGCCCGGATGTCCTCGTCCATCGTCTTAATATAGATGAGATGTCCCGGCCCATAAAGCAGAAAAAGAGGAGCTTCGCCCCTGAGTGGCAGAAGGCGATTGAGGAAGAAGTCGACAAACTTGTTAAGGCAAACTTCATTCGGGAGGTAAACTATCCGAGTTGGCTGTCCAATGTCGTCATAGTAAAGAAGTTGAATGGCAAATAGCGGATCTGCATCGACTTCACCGACCTTAATAAAGCCAGCCCGAAGGACAACTTCCCTCTCCCTCGGATCGATCAGCTTGTAGATGCTACTTTAGGGCATCAGATGCTAACCTTCATGGACGCCTATTCCGGCTACAATCAAATCCGAATGGCGCCTGAGGATGAAGAAAAGACCGCCTTCATAACCGATCGAGGTACATATTGCTACCGTGTCATGCCTTTTGGTCTGAAGAATGCAGGTGCAACTTACCAAAGGCTGGTCAACAAGGTCTTCAAGGAGCAAATCGGCCGAAACAAGGAGATATATGTCGACGACATGCTAGTCAAAAGAAAAGAAGCTTCCCAGCACATTGAGGACCTCTCAGAGAGCTTCGTGATGCTCCGAAAATATCGGATGAAGCTCAACCCAACAAAGTGTGCCTTTGGTGTCAATTCTGGGAAGTTTCTGGGCTTCATGGTTTCTCAGCGAGGCATTGAAGCCAACCCACACAAGATTCAAGCCCTTTAGCAAATGACACCCCCAACATCTATTAAAGAGGTCCAGCGCTGATAGGAAGGATCGCGGCCCTCAACCGCTTCGTAGCTCGATCGGCCAAAAGGTGCCTTCCTTTCTTTAAAGCTCTTCGATCTGCCAAGAATTTTCAATGGACCCCCGAGTGCCAGAAATCATTCGAGGACCTCAAGAGGTATCTCGGCTCGCCACCTCTCCTCAACAGGCCCAACTCGGGAGAGATGCTATTCCTGTACTTGGCGGTTTTAGAAGGTGCAATTGGCTCGGTTTTGGTCAGAGAAGAGAAAAAGACCCAAAAGCCGATCTACTATGTCAGCAAACTGCTCCGGAACGCCGAGACAAGGTACACCCGGATCAAAAAGTTGGTTTTGGCCCTGGTAACATCGGTTCAAAGGCTGAGGCCATATTTCTAGTCGCATTCTGTGACAGTTCTCACCGACCAACCCATCAAGGCGGTGGTTCATCGCCTGGAGACATCAGGAAGGATGGCTAAATGGGCCGTCGAACTAAGCGAGCATGACATCCGGTACCAGCCTCGCTCGGCCATCAAGGCCCAGGTTCTAGCTGACTTCCTCCTTGAATGTACTATCCCGGAGGATGGTTCCACTCCAGACTCCCCCGAGCAACCGAAGCCTGATGCCCTGTGGCTGCTCCACGTTGACGGATCGTCCAGTGCTGGTAGCTCAGGCGTTGGCCTAATCCTCACCAACCCAGAAGGGGCTACCTTCGAGTATGGCGTTCGCTTCTCCTTTCCAGCCTCCAATAATGAAGCCGAGTATGAAGCTCTGCTCGCTGGACTTCGAATCACCCGTGACCTCAAAGTGAAGAAGTTAAATGCCTTCACCGACTCTCAATTGGTAGCTGGTCACGTGCGGGGCGAGTTTGAGGCCCGGGAGCCAAACATGATTTGGTATCTCCAGCAGGTGCGGGACTTGCTTTCCCACTTCTATGAATTTGAAGTTATCCAGATCCTCAGATCCGAGAATGCCCATGCCGATCTATTATCCCGACTGGCGACTACGAAATCAATGAGTGCCGAACGAAAGTTTCCCCTGGAAATCCTGGAAAAGCCTAGCATCGCGGAGGCGGACCGAGCGATGCAGATTGAGACCGAGCCATCCTGGTTCGACTCCATCTCAAGGTATCTCAAAGAAGGGTCGCTCCCAGCCGACCATAAGAAGGCAAGAAAGCTAAAATTGCAAGCTGCCCACTATGTGTTGGTTGACGACCAGCTCTATAAGTGATCCTTTTCCATGCCATTGCTCAAGTGCCTTTGCCCATCTGAAGCTGATTATGCTCTTTAGGAGGTATATGAAGGAATTTATGGCAACCATCTGGGGAGTCGATCTTTATGCCACAAGGTGCTGCACCAGGGGTACTATTGGCCCACTATGCAAAAGGATGCTGATGATCTCGTCCGAGCTTGTGACTCATGTCAGAGACACTCCAACATCCAGAGGCTCCCCTCCGCCAGTTTAGTCCCTATTTCCTCCGCTTGGCCCTTTGCTAAGTGGGGGATGGATATTCTTGGCCCTTTCCCCCTCGCCACTGGACAGAGAAAATTTTTGTTTGTCGCCATCGACTACTTCACCAAGTTGGTAGAGGCTGAGGTAGTTGCCCAAATAACCGAAGCTCGGGCCAGGGACTTTGTGTGGAGATCCATTATCTGCCGCTTTGGCCTTCCGCATACAATCATCACTGACAATGGCAGGCAGTTTGATAACCCAAAGTTTCGAGGTTTCTGCGAGGAACATGGGATTTGCCACCGCCTTACATCGGTGGGGCATCCACAAGCCAATGGAGAAGCCGAAGTAACTAATCAGACCCTGCTTCAAGGGATCAAAGTTCAGCTCGCCAGAGCCCAAGGTAGATGGGCGGACGAACTTCATCACGTCCTATGGGCTTACCGCACTACCCAGAGAATCCCCACCGGTGAGACCCCATTTCGGATGGCCTTTGGCACGGAAGCCGTCATCCCTATGGAGGTAGGACTCCCTTCCCCGCGAGTGAAGAGCTACTCAAAGGAGGCTAACGACGAGCAACTTCGCACCAATCTCGACCTTGTAGAAGAGATCAGAGAGAAAGCTCGAATCAGAGTAGCTGCATACCAGCAAAGAGTGGCTCGTTACCACGCCTCCAGAGTCAAAGGAAAGTCCTTCTCGCCCGGCGACCCCATCCTTCGGAAAGCGTTCGTTTTCAAACCACTGGAGCAAAGAAAGCTCTCTCCAAACTGGGAAGGCCCTTATCAAGTAATAGAAGTCGTCGGACCCGGCACCTATAAGCTTCAGGATTTGGACGGGAAATTCGTTCCCCAGACGTGGAGTTTGGACAACCTCCGTATATCACCAATAGAATATGCTCTCTATAGACTTGCCCCATTTACAGCTTTGGCATCTTGTTTCTATTCTCCGCGGCACGACCGCTACGGTCGTTTTTTCTGAAAGGTCGTAATAGAAAATAGATGTCGCTCACGCATCCATTCCCGGCACAACCGAGCTATTTCTAGAGCCAAATCTCCAAACCTCGGCAGGGCCGAACCTTAAGTTAAATCTCTGAACCTTGGCAGGGCCGAGCCTTGAGTCAAATCTCCGAACCTCGGCAGGGCCAAGCCTCAAGTTAAATCTCCGAACCTCGGCAGGGCCGAGCCTCGAATCAAATCTCCGTACCTCGGCAGGGCTGAGCCTTGAGTCAAATCTCCGAACCTCGGCAGGGCCGAGCCTCCAGTTAAATCTCCAAACCTCAGTAGGGCCAAGCCTTGAGTCAAATCTCCGTACCTCGGCAGGGCCGAGCCTCAAGTTAAATCTTTGAACCTCGGCAGGGCCGAGCCTCAAGTTAAATCTACGAACCTCGGCAGAGCCGAGCCTTGAGTCAAATCTCCGTACCTCGGCAGGGCCGAGCCTCAAGTTAAATCTCCGAACCTCGGCAGGGCCGAGCCTCAAATCAAATCTCCATACATTGGCAGGGCCAAGTAAAATATCAAAAGACTTCGTTCGGATTCGGGCAGCTTACAAGCCCTGGCTGGACCAAATGGTCTCCAATACTTCGTTCGGATTCAGGTAGCTTACAAGCCCGGCCAGACCAAATGGTCTCCAAAAACTTTGTCCAAGGTACGGGCAGCTTACAAGCCCCGGCCGGTACCAAAGAATAAAAGCCTGGGCCAAAGCCGAAGTGTATCTCCACTTCTTATTAAAAGCCTCGGTCAGAGCCGAAGAGCATCATTTATTAAAAATCTCGGCCAAGGCCGAATGATAAGAAAAAACATTTGGAAATAACGGCGGACACAAAAGTTGCATAAATCTCTTTTTTATTCATCACAAAAAGGGCAAAAAAAAAAGAAGATACATGAGCCCTCACTGGGCCTTATCATCTTCTCCAAGAGCCGCTGAACTCTCCCCACGCCGAGCTGACTCGGCGACCTTTTGTCGAAGGGATGCTACTTCCCCCTCCAGCCGGTCGTTGGCATGGCAAAGGAGCTCAACTTCCCTCATAGAAATAGCCAGGTATTGTTCGGCCGCCTTCTGGAGCCGCTCGTGATCCGCAAGCATTGACGCCAGGGCCTCCCCGTCGACGATCACCATAACGCGGCTCCCCTGGGACCTCTTACGGCTATTAGTGCCGCTGCTCGATGCCACAGTTGATCGCCCCTCACCTCTAGACGCCATCCCAAAACCCAGTAATTCTTAGGAGATCGGCTGAAGAGATGACTAACAGAGGCATCCTTCTCATCCGTATTTAAACTGCTCCTGGTGAATGTGTCGATCGTTCGAGCCATTAATCTCAGCCCATGGAAAAACACCACGCGTCACCACCTCAGTGGGCGGTCGCGGGAAACGAAGAGTCCCGTCCCTCGTCGAAAAGGATCATTAATAACGTTGAGGCGCTCAAGGAGCTCCCTTCTCGGGACTAGACTCCCTCCGATCTGTCGGATCATTTTTGAAGTAAATATCCTCGAAAATCTGCCAGACTTCCTCGAATCAGGCATCCTCGAAAAAACGCGGAGGAAAGAATGTATCAGTGGCCAACACTTCAGCAACATAGCTCGCCCTCTCCGAGAGTGGCCGATTTACAGGCTTCAGGCGCCCCCTCCATCGCTCGGGTAGCCCCCATCTCTTTGTCCGTCCGCACCTGAATCCGCAGTTGCAGTAAGGACCAAGTAAACTATCAAAATCCTCGGCAACAACCGAGCGATATTCCAAAATCCTCAACAACGACCGAGCGATTTTTTGAATCCTCGGCAACGACCGAGCGATATTCTGAATCCTCAGCAACAACTAAGTGATATTCTGAAGCCTCGGCAACAACCGAGCGATATTCCGAAGCCTCGGCTACAACCGAGTGATTATCTGAAACTTCGGCCAAATCAAATGGCATACTCTTAAAAAGTTATCTAAAGCTCTGGCCTAGACGAGTAATCTCTCAAACCCTCTGACGCAACTAAGACGTCCTATGATACTTCGGCAGAAGTGAGCAGCCTCCTTCTACTCAACCATAAAGATATACGAGCTATCTCTTTCCAAAGAAATACCTGCTTCATTCTACAAACGGGATCATGCTTGCCGCATGAGTCCCTGGGACCGCCCAGGTCCACCTCTGACCCGAACAGGGATAAACGCTTTCCTCCACTGAGGACCGAACATTGGTCTAAGAAAAACAAGATAGCAAGAACGCTGCCGAAATATGCTATGACCCAAAAACATGATATGGGAGTAGTAACTCTCAAGCACAGTCACATCGAAAAAGAAGCAGGTGCTAAAAGAAGAAAGAATAAAAGCTTCTTTATTTCTTTACCAATGAAAGGGATTACAACCTTCAAAGAGGCGTTACAAGTGCATCATAGCGCAAGAAATAAAGACGAACAAATGTCTCGGCCTGACCGTTGCGACCAGCTTCGGTTAATAATGATATCTCGGCGTCCGACCCAAGATATCAGATAAATCATAATGAGTGGATGAGCCCTATTGAGCAAGGCAACCCATCCACCGATCCCTCGGACGAATATGTTGGATACCGAGGCCGAGGAAGCTTCCCCCTGGGTGGAATGCTGGGCTGCAGGTTGCCACCCGATTGAGAGAGACAGGGGACCATCAGCCCCGCATTGCTCTCAACTCCCTCTTCACATGGCGGAAGATTCCCCACGCGGAGGGGCTAAGCATCCATCCAGAGGGAGAAGGAAAAGTCCGCGCATGCTATGGGGGTACATGTGCACTTCCTACCCTGCGACCCCCGTGGCAAACCACAAAGGACACACAGGAAGCGCGTATGTGCGCTCTCCATGTGATCCCTGTGGACCTTCTGTGCACTCTCCATATGATCTCCGAAACTCCTCTCTGGAGGATGAGTTACTCTTCAGCGACTCCTTCATCACCCCAGCTATCCGGGGGAAGACGACTTGCAAAAGGAAAACTCAGTCCCCCCACTCTTAGCCCAAGGGACATGGGCATCATGAAAACTCTCACAACTCACGGAGAAGAAAACCTTGGAGGATGGCCTAAAATGGCCCTCTCCTTCCGTTTTATAGGCAAACGAGCCGGGAGCAGCTATCAGAGCGAAAAGCCCCGAGATTCAAAACGCCCTACCCACACAGCCACGTGGCCTCTGAAGATGAGAAGAGCGCTCTTCAATGCGCGCAAAACACATCGCCCAAGCTATGATACACGCCAAAAGATTTTCCCCTAATCTCGAATCGAGAGCCTTAAATGCAGGGGATCGCCCGCTTATCCTTGAGATACGGGCAGGCCTGGGAAATCGCCCAGCGAAAACAATGCCCTCCAATGGCAAGTCAGCGTCTATGTCGTACCTTGGAAAAGATTGACAGGATAAACGACCCCGGAAAATATAGAGGCAACCTTTTATAGGTTACATGGCCGTATTATCCGTTTCGGCAAAAAGAAGATCAGCTCGCCTTGGAAAAGACAAGACACTGGCAGAATAATAAAAAGGCGCAGAAGCCAAGTACTCTTCAATAAAGGCGCCTTGATATCCTCCGCTCCGACCCAACTGCCCGCTATGTCTCGGCATAATCCGAGACATTGCCTTATGCTCCCGTTTAAGGCCAAAACTGCCTCTATACATCAGAATAAACCGAAGTATCTCTTCAGTACAGCATGACTAAACATTATCTTTCGTTTCGATCCGGACTGAGATAGCTGCCGATGCCTCAACAACAACGAAGCACTCTTTATACTTCGGCCAAACCGCGTGGTACATTGCACCCTAGCTGGAACTTGCGAAGTTCCCTTTACCTCGGCCAAAGCGTGCCGATTTCTTTGCTTCGGACAAACTAAGCTATCCCGATACCTCGGCCTCGACCGAAATATTTGCTTAAGTCTGAGCCAACCAGCCCAAGATAGAGAATGAGTCATAATTCGTTCGCAGCCATAAGAAAACTTGGGGTAGAAGATCAGCCAAAAGAGGCAATTAAGCAGATGAAGACAAAAGACCCATTCATTGAAAATTTGACCGAATTACATATCTGAAAAACAAAAGCACACGAATGATCCTCAAGGGTCAGGAACTGGATCAGTTCCAGCAGTGCCCTCAACAACACTCGAAGAGGCTCGGCTCGCTTTGCCCACTTCAAAAGTCGTCGTTCCTTCGGCGACAGGCTTGAAGTGTCCCTCGGAAGCTGTAGCCTCACTTGAACCCAAGATAGCATCCAGGTCGACGTCTGAGACATCGTCATATTCATCTTCTTCAGCCCCCGGGGTACAGGCCTCACAAGCCTCAACATCCAGGAAAGAGAGGTCCCACTCCGGATGCTCCCGGGCTATCTTAGTTCGGGTCTCCTCCTCGCCGAGCTGGAAAGCTTCGGCGCAGGTAGCATCCTCTACGCCCCGAAGCAAGCCCATTTGCTCCTTGACCTCAGCGACCCTCCTTTCGAGCTCCAAGCTCCTCCCTTTACTCGACGACAGTTCCTCTTGCAGGATCTTTAGTTGGTTTCGGCCCTCCAATTTCGCTCTCTTCATCTGCAAATGCAGGATTAGCCGATGCAATAGCGAGTTAATGGAAGAAGTTTAAAAGACAGTACCGTACCTCCTCCTCCTGCATGGCTAACTTCTCGGTCAACTCCTTGACCTCGCCAAGGGCCCTTAGTTTATCAGCTTTAACCTGCTCGATTCTGCCCTTGAGGTCATCAATCCTCGATTGCCTATTATCAGCTTCTTCCCAGGCCTGGGAAAGCTCGCAATCAAGTTGGGTTAACCTCTCCTGGTGCCATTTAATCCTATCATCCTTGGCTACGATGCATTGATTGAGATTCTGGACCTTCTCCTCCGACTCGCCGAGCATCCTGTTCAGGCGATTCTTCTCCTCGGCAGCCTCTCGCCTCAGTCTGTCTTGACTTTCATCGAACTGTTTCTTGGTGGATTCCATTTCTCTAGCATGCCGAGATTCGATTTGCGATAGCTTTGAGCATGCCTCATCATACCCCGCCTGGAGCCCACACAGTTCCTTAACTTCGAGCTTTAATCTGGACACGTCGTTGAGGGCAACCTGATGCAATCCCCTCACCATCTCCAACTTCTTATTGACAACGTCCAGGATCTGCTCAAATTTGTTAGACGCCGCTGCTCGCAGTCGAAGCTTGGAGCTGACTCTCTTGGCCTGAACGCTGGCCCCTGTCGCCAGGCTCAAGCGCCAGCACAGAGCCCTATTGATCAGAGCACTCTGCAGAACAAAAAACAAGTAAGGAAGCGCGATCAAGTTCGCTAGAAAACACTTGATACTCCGAAATAGCAACTCACCCGGGAGGTGTAGGACCTAGCTAACCCCATTAGGGTGGAGTTATCGATATCGGGGAGAAGGTGAACGTCCTTCGCTATGTTCCGCTGACCAAACGCGGCGTCGATAAGGTCCAGGTCTGCGAACTCGTCCATCGAGGGACCAGCGCTTGGATGTAATGCCAACTTCATCAAGGCGGAAAATGCCTCCTCGATAGCTGAGCCTGGACCACCAGGCAGCCCGTCCGAGGAACCAGCCTGAACAATCTCAGACTGAGGAGCCTTCAATCTCCTGGCCTCCTCCAGCAAAAGCCTAGCCTGCATTTCATCAGATACCTCGACCAGCCCCGGCCTCAATCTTCCTGAGGCTTCGACAGGGGAAACTTCAGCTGGAGGGTCATCGTCTTGTCCTCCTTCTTCACCTAAAGGCCCATCTTCAATCGCTGGCGCCTGCTCCTCCCACGCGGACCCCACCGAAGCCTCAACTTGTTTACCAGCACCTCTAGCCTCCTCAAGAGGAACCCCTCCAGCAGGAAACTCCTTCCGAACATCCACTGCCTTTGGCCCAACGTTATCACCCTCTAACCCATCCGAGGGAGGCCCTTCAACAACAAGCTCACCCTGAACTTCCGACGGAGCCTCCTCCGGGCTATCCGCTATCTCCACCACCAGAGGATAAGGGATCTCAATGACCCTCTCCGAGTCCTCCTCCGCTATGTGCTCCCCCATCGTGGCTACTGCCTCCTCCCCCAACGGAGATAACCCTTCTTCCATTGCCGACGCTCCCACGTCCCCTTTCTTCAGCGGTGAGGAGCGGAGGCTGGCTTTGACTCGCCCAACCTCTGGCGAGCGCTCTTCGAAAAGACGAACTTTCTTCTGTCTTACGCCTCTCTGCGCTGCTGGTCTCTCTTGGGCGCTTGCCCAACTCCCTCTGTATGCGGTCCGCCATCTTAGATTTCTTGACTGCAGACATGGGGAGCAACCGGTCAAACCTGGGTATATTTGCCCCAATGAAAGGAAAAACAGAGAAAGGGGAAGGGGCTTATCCTGCCTATCGATGGGGCTAAGCTCGGCATCGCAAAGGGCCTCCTCTGACAGTAAAACAATAGCCGAGAACGTTTGACCGCTGGTGAGGACCCCTAGGTCCTCCTTCTCCCGTTCCGATAAGGCTGGATGCGCCTCCATATCCCTAACAGGGTTTTCCCATCCCCGCGAGAAGTCGGAACCGATGTTCCCTTCAGCGAGAAAGAATTGGACCTTCCATCCCTTTATGGACGACGGCTTATCCACGATCATCCCGAATGACTTCCGAGGTCCGATATAGGACCACTCTGAGTTCCTCCTGGGCATCAGATGGTAACAAGCGCGGAACAGGGACAGAGTTGCTGTTACCTGAACTCGGCTACACATCGAGATGAACCCGATGATACTCCGCCAGCTGTTAGGAGCCACCATTATCGAACAGATGTTATAAAACTTCATGATCTCCTTCACCAGAGGATGGAGAGGAAACCAGAGGCCTGCCTTCAGGCTGTTTTCATAAAGAAAGACCCCACGCTCCAGCTCCTGTGAAACCCTGCGTTCAGGCCCCGGCAGTCGCAGAATGATATCCGAGGGAATGCCATATTTCTAGCGGAGTCTTCCCAATTCCTCAGCGTGATTTCTAAAACCATGTCGCTGGGTCTCATCATTCTGCTGGCTGGAAGAAACACCGAGCAAGATTGCAAAGAAAACAGAGGGACAAATTTCTCCAGGAAGAAACGAAGGGACGCCACGAATGGGAATAGCGTTGCTTCGACTTTGCTTCCCCCCAAAGGAAACCGCCTCAAAAGGAAGATAAGGCATCTTGGTCGAAACACCCGAAATTGCCGCTGCAGGCACCGGGAAAACCGAGATTTGCTGCATGGCGCTCCCCCAACTGTTGCCCCTAGAAAGTGACGGTTCCATTCTGTAAAAGCAAGACGGCCATGCGGCGCTAATTAGAGCACCATTACACATGCTGTCAAATCCAAACCCACTCAAATTATGTCACCCGGAGTTATACTCCCTATGCCCGAACCTACGCTTCGAACTAGGGAGTGGAGGGCATGTGTTGAGGGGTAAAATTGCCATTGCATAAATAATCGTGTAAGGGGGCTAGGATCAACCCTGACTCCCACGTGCTGAACAATACCCGCAAGAGACAGGTCAGCCTCAGTAAATCGGGGTGCCTTAGCCCCTCACCGAGCCAAGGATTCCTAAGGCGCGCATCATATCTCTCGGCCTCAGTCGAGCTATATCATCTTTCGGCCGCAGCCGAGCTATATCATCTCTCGGCTTCAGCCAGGCTATATCATCTCTCAGCCTCGGTCGGGCTATACCATCTCTTGGCCTTGGCCGGGCTATACCATCTCTCAGCCTCGACCGAGCTATATCGTCTCTCTCGGCCCCGGTCGAGCTATCCGACTATGCCTCGTCAGTCGAGTCATCATTATGCCCCGACTAGACCCAGGCATTCAAGGACCTCTGCGGAATTCGGTGCGGAAGAGTTCAAATCCGTAAGATTCCAAACAGAAATTATATCTGAGAGTGGCCTAGGACCCACGAGAGTGGCCTAGAGCCCTGGAGCCTATATACCTGCCAAATCTCGAGACATCAACCAGCTCTTCCAACCGTCGATCCTCTGACCAACAAGATGTGAATCTTATTGACCTCATAACAAACTGGATTCAAATCCTAACGACTTTTGGACCCACGATGCCCCCAGGGAATCAGGTGATCCTCTATAAATAGAGACGTCTACTGACTCCTCAGGTATGTGCACTTGCTCACTGGCACACTCTCTTTCTGCCTTGGCTTCTCCCATTTTCCGCCATTAGCGCTCTGCTCAGAGCTCTCGAAAGGCCACCCTTGAGAGACTTTTCAGCGAGGGCCTTCTCTTGTTTGTTGATTGCCGATCCCCACTGACTTGAGCGTCGGAGGGTCTTTCGCTGAGGGCCACCCCCAATGCCTTTCGCGTGAGGACTGTTTTGCAGGTCCATCCAAAAAGGAGCCCGATTGCGCCCGAGTCGGAGGACGGATTTCAGCAGCAACAATAACCATCAAAAGAAAAGAAATTCCTTGATCATAACCACCAGAAGAAAAGAAATATGTAATCTTTTATTGGAATGTCTAAACTCAATCCAAGAGCGATAGCCGCTCGATTGGTCTCTTCAAGCACGCACGAGATCCTAGATCTCCAAAGTCAAGCGTTCATAAATTCCTCTGCCAGTGAAAGCCAAACCATCAAGAAACGGTTGTCTACCCAAAAAAACACCCAGGAAAAGTGCTAACCTAAAATATTACATATAGATGTGGCTGATCCAACGCTGTTAGAGAACCATGAAGGAAGGAAACCGATAGAGCCCCCCTTTGGGCTCCAAAGGGCCCTTCGGCCACGGTAGCGTTTATGGCCTCATAAAGCCACGCGCACCCCATTGCTCTGAGCTCCATGGCCGACAGCTCCATGGCCGATAGCTCCAAAGCCGACAGCTCCAAGGCCGACAGCTCCATAGCCAACAGTTCCAAGGCCGAGAGCTCCATGGCCGACAGCTCCAAGGCTGACAGCTTCAAGGCCGACAGCTCCATGGCCGACAGCTCCAAGGCTGAGAGCTCCATGGCCGACAGCTCCAAGGCCGACAGCTCCATGGCTGACACCTCCATGGCCGACACCTCCAAGCTGCCAAGCTCTCTCAATGTTAACAGTGCCATGCGAGTGAACAGAGCCGTGTTCGACATCGACCTCCGTGTGGCCTTGGAACCATCTCCTCCATGGCCCACCTCGATCTTGGTGTCGGCCACGGCCCGCTTTGACACGGCGTCGGTCTCAGCAATGGCGTCGGCATCGACCTCCGCGTGGCCTTGGGCCCATCTCCTATGTGGCCCACCTCGATCTTGGTGTCGATCGCGGCCCGCTTCGACACGGCGTCGGTCTTGGCAACGGCGTCAACGTCGGCTTTGGCAATGGCCCGCTTCGACACGGCGTTGGTCTCGGCAACGGCGTCAGCGTCGGCTTCGGCAACGGCCCACTTCGATACGACGTCGGTCTCGACAACGGTGTCGGCATCAACCTCCGCGCGGCCTTGGGCCCATCTCCTCCGCGGCCCACCTCAATCTTGGTGTCGGCCACGGCCTGCTTCGACACAGCGTCGGTCTCAGCAACGGCGTCAGCGTCGGCTTCAGCAACGGCCCACTTCGACACGGCGTCGGTCTCAACAACGATGTCGGCATTGATCTCCGCACGGCCTTGGGCCCATCTCCTCGCGGCCCACCTCAATCTTGTTGTCGGCCGCGGCCCGCTTCGACACGGCGCCGGTCCCGGTCTCAGCATCAGTTTCGGCATCAGACTCGGCGGCAGAGGCCGACAAGCATCCGCTGGCTGCAAGGAATTCCACGTGGCTTTACCAAGATCACGGACGGTCACCAAACATTATGAACCGGCAATTACTAAGTTCACGGACGGTTTTCAAAAAAATTAAGAGGCATACTTATGACATACGTTTAGCAGTTAGTACGCCTACCTACGAAGAACGAAAGATATTACTCGGCAAGGGTAAGAGAGACCCCCGAACAGGTATATAAAGACCCCAATCCCACAACGAGGGGGAGAGGAAAAAAAAACTCAATCTCTACTCTCTCATCAAAAAATTCTACTGTTCTACAAGTCACTAACTTGGGCGTTGGAGGGTCGCCACCGGAATCACCGGTCCGGAACTTTTCTTGCAGGCCCTAGAAAGGAGATGGTGACCTTTCCACATCCTCGAAGGTCTACAGAGATCTCAGCTCAACCTGCGCTCATCAAAAGTGATTTGGCAGCAATAGATTGGCGCACCATGAAGGGGCCGCTAGTTCTCCCTGTGACAGACTCCGATTCTGCGAAAGAGACGATGGTGACCACACGAGCACAGGAGGCTTCCACCAGCCAAGCCGCGGAGCGCATTCCGCGGGCTGATCAACGGAGGCCAACCTCTGTGTTCCACCCCCTGCCCAGATGAGCCAGCCTGACCGGCTGGAGGTCTTATCTCACCAAATTCAGAACCTGGCGGCGGTGGTACGGGGATTGCAGGAATGCTACTTTGCAGCCACACCTCAGCTCCCTCCGCCCGGCGAACGGGTGCAGGGAACAGTTCTATCCCATCAGGGCGGGACCCCGCCCGAGGCCTACCATCACTCGCTTTCGGGAGACCGTCGTCAAGATGCCTCAAAGCGACGACGGTCTCCCTCCCGCTCGCCTTCGGGACCTCATCACCGAGGGGCCTCAAAACGGCGACGGTTCCTTTCCCATCGCTCGCCTCCTGAGCCCCATCCCCTTCCCGTCTTTCTGGTCGCTCCTATCGACGCCGAGACGGATCCAGACGGGTGCGTTCCTTACCTCGGCGGCCTGCCCCAGCTTCATCTTCTGATTCTTCTACAGATGACGCCAGCGGAAGACTACCCGATGGCTCGACGAGTATCACCGACGGTTGGAGGAGCTTAGCCGCCGGATCACCAATCCTCATGGAGCGGACTACGACCATCGCCCCCCGCTTTCCCGGCATATCATGGAGGAACCGGTCCCGCCCCGTTTATGTCTCCCACAACTGGACCCATACGACGGCACGATGGACCCATTGGACCACCTGGAGAGCTACAAGGTCTTTATGCGAGTCCAGGGAGCGACAGACTCCCTTCTATGTGTCGCCTTTCCGGCCACCCTCCGAAAGACAGCACATGCATGGTATTCCCGTCTGCCACCACACAGCATCGATTCATTCCGTCATCTCGAACAAGCTTTCCTGGCCCGCTTTAATGCAAGCCGGAAGATCCCACGAGTGGCGGAAAGTCTATTTGCTGTCCAGCAAAGGAACGACGAGACCCTAAAAGACTTTGTCGCCCGGTTCAAGGACGCAGCGCTGGAAGTATATAATCTAGATGATTCCGTAGCCACCTTGGCATTAAACGGGGACTTCGTCCTTCCAGGTTCGCCTATTCTCTAGACAAGAAGCCCCCGAGCTCTTATGCCAAATTTCTAAGCTGTGCACAAAAATACATCCGTGCGGATGAGGCAGATTCCTCCAGGAGGGAGGCTGATAAGAATCCTAACAAGAAACCAATACCCACCGAGCAGGCCGGAGCGTGACCTCGGAAGACTGAGCCCCCTCACCGCCTAGACCGCCAGCAGTAGACGCTTATTCCTAAGGAGCAATTCACTCCCCTCATGGCTTCGATATCCCACATCCTGCTGGAAATCGAGGAGGAACCTTACTTCAAACATCCACTCTCCCTGAGGTCGGGGACCCCCCGCAATAAAGAGCTATACTGTCGGTATCACCGAGATTATGGTCATGACACCGAAGACTGCCGCCACCTGAAGAGGGCCATTGAAGAGCTTGTCTAGCAGGGTCACTTGGGCAAGTTTGTCCGAAGGGGAAACCCTCCTATTCTAGGCCCTGCGGTGCCTCCTACACTCTAGGCCGGTGCAGACAATGCCCCTATGGAGAAGACCATAGCCATGATTTCCTGGGGGGCAGGCGGCAGTTCAAAGAGACAGCGGGAGGGAGTAGACCCCGTAATTCCTTTCTTTGGAAAGGACTTAGATGGAGTAGTCAACAAAAATGACGACGGCGTGGTGGTATCCATGACTATAGCCAAGCATCCTGTGAAATGAATCTTGGTTGATAGTGGTAGTTCTGTGGACATCCTGAGCTATGAGGCTTTTGTTTGAATGAACCTCTCTGAGACTTCCCTTCGGCCTGTCACTACGCCTTTAATGGGCTTCACGGGAGACTATGTGAGTACCGAGGGAGAAATTGCCCTCCCTGTCATGGCTGGGATATCACCGCGTCTTAGCATAGTGGTCATAAACTTCGTGGTGGTTCGGGACCCACTGGCTTACAACGCCATCTTGGGAAGACTGGGGTTGAATATGCTAGATGCTGTCATCTCCACCAAGAGATTGTTGGTAAGATTCCTCACCGACGAAGGAGTCGGGGAAATGAAAGGAGAGCAAAGCCCGCCGCCGCTGTGCTGCCACTTGTCTCCCAGTCCACTGGAGGCTGCGTCGGCAATGACCTCTGGGCCACCTGACCCCCAAGACCCGGGAGGGAGGGGGAAGCCGGCCGAGCACCTTCTGACCCTCCCTTAGGAGATGAACCGACAAGGACCATCCAGGTCGGGGCGCTACTGCCCGAAGAGGCGCGCGATCGACTCCTCGCTTTCCTGTGAGCCAACGCCGACGTCTTCGCATGGTCTGCCGCCGACATGCCAGGCATCTCTGAGGAGGTAATCACTCATCGGCTCAACCTTAAGCTAGAGTTCGGCCGGTCCGACAGAAGAAAAGGAGCTTCGCTCCGGACAAACAGAGAGCTATCGATGAGGAGGTTCGCAAGCTGGTGGCTGCAGGGCATGTCCGGGAAGTTCATTACCCCGAGTGGTTGGCCAACATGGTGATGGTTCGCAAGACTAATGGGAGCTGAAGGATGTGTGTAGACTTCACTGATCTCAACAAAGCATGCCCCAAAGACAGCTTTCCCTTGCCTCGAATCGATCAGCTGGTGGACGTTACATCCGACCATGAGGTCCTTAGTTTCACGGATGCTTTCTCTGGATACAATCAGATCAGGATGAACCCGGTGGATGAGGAAGCCACCTCCTTCATAACTGAGAAGGGGTTGTATTGCTACAAGGTGATGCCATTTGGATTAAAGAACGCGGGAGCCACCTACCAAAGGCTAATGAATAAAGTCTTCGAGAACCAGATAGGATACAATATGGAGGTATACGTAGATGACATGTTGACCAAAAGTGTCCATGCACCGACCATATCACCGACCTAACGGAGACTTTTGACAACCTTCGTCGATGCCAAATGAGGTTGAATCCGCGCAAGTGTGCATTTGGAGTTGTTGCTGCCAAATCACTTTTGCTGAGCGCCGGGTGAGCTGAGATCTCTGCAGACCTTCGAGGATGTGGAAAGGTCACCGTCTCCTTTCTAGGGCCTGCAAGAAAAGTCCCGGACCGGTGATTCCGGTGGGGACCCTCCAACGCCCAAGTTAGTGACTTATAGAACAGTAGAATTTTTTGATGAGAGAGTAGAGATTGAGTTTTTTTTCCTCCCCCCTCGTTGGGGGATTGGGGTCTTTATATACCTGTTCGGGGGTCCCTTACCCTTCATTGGTAACAGCCGAGTAATATCTTCCGTTCTTCGTAGGTGGGCGTACTAACTGCTAAACGTATGTCATAAGTACGCCTCTTAATTTTTTAGGAAACCATCCGTGACCTTAGTAATTGCCGGTTTATAATGTTTGGTGACCGCCCGTGATCTTGGTAAAGCCACGTGGAATTCCTTGCAGCCAGCGGATGCTTGTCGGCCTCTGCCGCCGAGGTCGACGCCGAGACCAAGACCGGCGCCGCGTCGAAGCGGGCCGCGGCCGACACAAGATCGAGGTGGGCCACGGAGGAGATGGGACCAAGGCCGTGTGGAGATCGATGCCGACACCGTTTGCTGAGACCGACGCCGTGTCAAAGTGGGCCGTTGCAGAAGCCGACGCTGATGCCATTGCCGAGACCGATGCCATGTCGAAGTGGGCTGCGGCCGACACCAAGATCGAGGTGGGCCGCGGAGGAGATGGGCCCAAGGCCGCATGGAGGTCGATGCCGACGCCGTGCCGAGACCGACGCCGTGTCGAAGCGGACCGTTGCCGAAGCCGATGCTGACGCCGTTGCCGAGACCGACGCCGTGTCGAAGTGGGCCGTTGCCGAAGCCAACGCTGACGCCGTTGCCGAGACCGATGCCGTGTCGAAGCGGGCCGCAGTCGACACCAAGATCGAGGTGGGCCACGGAGGAGATGGGCCCAAGGCCACGCGAAGGTCGATGCCGATGCCGTTGCTGAGACCGACGCCGTGTCGAAGTGGACCATGGCCGACACCAAGATCGAGGTGGGCCGCAGAGGAGATGGGCTCAAGGCCATGCGGAGGTTGATGTCGAACACGGCTCTGTTCACTCGCATGGCACTATTAACGGCGAGGGAGCTTGGCAGCTTGGAGGTGTCGGCCATGGAGGTGTCGGCCATGGAGATGTCGGCCTTGGAGCTGTCGACCATGGAGCTGTCGGCCTTGGAGCTTTCAGCCTTGGAGCTGTCGGCCATGGAGCTGTCGGCCTTGGAGCTTTCGTCCTTGGAGCTGTCGGCCTTGGAGCTGTCGGCCATGGAGCTCAGAGCAATGGGGTGCGCGTGGCTTTATGAGGCCATAAACGCTACCGTGGCCGAAGGGCCCTTTGGAGGCCAAAGGGGGCTCCGTCGGTTTCCTTCCTTCATGGTTCTCTAACAGCGTTGGATCAGCCACATCAGATGCCCCCTCGCCCCTCGGATGAAGCGGGCCCCCCCAGCAAGCTAAAGGGGAGTTACCTCCCAAGTGGCCGATCCCCACCTGACTTTGGGTCTTCAATTTTTGACACGATGTTAGGAAGTGGATCCCCGTCCATATGCCATGGAAGCAGAGGGCCAATGAGGCCGCAATGATACTCCTGATGTAGAGGGAGCCGTTGAGCCTTTTTCATAGATGTTTTGCCTTTACGTTGTGCTTGATGTCGGCGCCGACTGCAGGCTTAATGGCTGGGGAGCGGATGCCCGCCAATTATGAGCTGGGGAGAGTTGGCTTCTCCCAGCTGTGAGTTGTCTTGAGGCTTCTTAATAGCTGATTGGCTGTTGGCTGCTGACACAGGGTCGAGGCCATTGAGGCTGAAACGAAGCCGTTGAGGCGAAGTTGAGGCCGTCGAGAGCCTTTTGAACCTCGGAGGATGTCCCAAGAGTCGCTGGGATCCGACCATGCTCGGGAGCCTTCAACCTTGGAGGGCGATTTGAGAGTCATCAGGTGCCTTTTTCTTTAAAGAAATTGGTCTCTTCCGCAGGGTTGATGACTTGCCCCCTAGGGAACCATGATAATCGAAGGCGGGGGGAACCAGTGCTGCAATCTGAGGGCAGCTGGAATGGAATCCGCAGGAGGCCTTGGGCTTAGAGTGCCGACGCGGAGGCCATTCTTTGGTGCCGATGCAGAGGTTGGTCTTTTGTGCCGATGCGGAGGCCGGTCTTTGGAGCCGACGCGGAGGCCGGTCTTTGGTGCCGACGCAGAGGTTGGTCTTTTGTGGCGACGCGGAGGCCGGCGTTTGGAGCCGACGCGGAGGCCGGTCTTTGGTGCCGATGCGGAGGCCGGTCTTCTGTGCCGACGTGGAAGCTGATCTTTGGTGCCTGGCTGGCCAGGGCTTTTTGGTGCCGATGCGGAGGCCAGTCTTTGGCGCCGACGCGGAGGCCGGTCTTTGTGCCTGGCTGGCTAGGGCTTTTGGTGCCGATGCGGAGGCCGATCTTTGGCACCGACGCGGAGGCCGGTCTTTGTGCCTAGCTAGCCAGGGCTTTTTGGTGCCGATATGGAGGCCGGTCTTTGGTGCCGACACGGAGGCCGGTCTTTGTGCCTGGCTGGCCAGGGCTTTTTGGTGCCGACGCGGAGGCCGGTCTTGGTGCCGACGCGGAGGCCGGTCTTTGGTGCCGACGCGGAGGTCGGTCTTGGTGCCGACACAGAGGCTGGTCTTTGGTGCCGACGCAGAGGTCGGTCTTCTGTGCCGACGTGGGGGCCGATCTTGGTGCCGACGCGGAGGCCGGCCTTCTGTGCCGATGTGGAGGCCGGTCTTTGTTGAACAGAGCGACCATTCGAGGAAGCAATGAAAAGACTTTGAATAGCTATCATCAAGCGGGTTCAAATTAACGAAAGTAGCATATTATGATATACACGGCGTAAGTTGTCGGCGTTCCAAGTGTGTGGGAGCGATTTCCGTCTAGTTCTTCAACTCTGTATGCCCCGTGGTGAAGAAACTTCTTTGATGCGTATGGTTCTTCCCATCTCGGTGGGCCAGCTTGCCTCCTTCCATCGGCTTTGATATACTTCAGCTCGTCTCAGAACAAGGTCTCCCAGGCGGAATGTCTTGGGCCGTACTCGGGCGTTGTAGTATCTGGCCACTCGTTGGCGGAAGGCCGCCATGCAAAGTTGTGCTTGGTCCCGCAACTTTCCACTAAATCTAGATCGGCCCGCAGTTGATTTGGGTTTTTCTCTTCATGGTATAGCTCTGTCCGGGGACTGGGGACACCTATCTCCACTGGAATGATTGCCTCAGTCTCAAAGACCAGGCTGAAAGGAGTTTCCCCCTGTGGGGGCTCGTGGTGTCGTGTGGTATGCCCATAATACGCTGGGGAGCTCTTCTACCCAGCGCCCCTTGCAGCCATCTAGGCGGGCTCTAAGTCCTTGGAGGATAGTGCGATTGGTCACCTCGGCTGTGCCATTGGTCTGGGGGTGCCCCACAGAGGTGACCCGCTGATGAATGCCCAGGCCGCTGCAGAATTTTCGGAAGGCCGTGTTGTCAAACTGTCGGCCATTATCAATGACAAGGGTGTGCGGCAGTCCAAATCGGCACACGACTGACTTCCAGAAGAAGGATCTTACTTGCTTTCTGTGATTTTGGCGAGGGCCTCAGCCTCAATCCATTTGGTAAAATGATCAACTGCTACCACCAGGAACTTACGTTGTCCAGAGGCCGGAGGGAATGGTCCCAAGTGTCCATATCTCACTGGCGAAGGGCCAGGGTGCGGCCAGGGGGATTAGCTGGGACGCCGACTGATGTTGAATATTAGCATGGCGCTGGCAGCTGTCACACCTTTGACAAGCTCGACACATCCTCCTTCATTGTCAGCCAGTAATACCCTTGCCGTAGGGCTTTGTATGCGAGAGCCCTGCCCCCAGATGGCTTCCGCATATACCTTCATGTATCTCCCGCAAGATGTAATATGCTTCGGTTGGGCCAACACACTTGAGAACTGGGTATGAGAACGACCTGCGATAGAGTTTTCCATCCATTATAAAAAACTTCGGGGTCCATCTCTTGATTTTCTTGCTTCGGCAGGGTCTTCTGGGAGGGTACCGTTGTTAAGGTATCGGATGTAGGGATCCATCCAGGAAGGCCCCTGCTCAATCGGCAGAGTTTCTCTTGTTGCGTCATACTTGGGGCTTCTAGATGCTCCATAAGCTCTTCCAACGTTCCGTCTGCTGAGGTGGCGAGATGGGACAAGGCGTCAGCTCTAGCATTTTCCCCTCGGGGGATATAGCTAACGCTGAAATAGCCAAGGGAGAAGCCTGCGACTATACCAAACTGGTAGCGGGATATGATGGGATCTTTTGCTTCATACTCTCCCGCGATTTGGCCAGTGACCAGCTGGGAGTCAGTGAATGCCCTAAGTGCTTCACCTGAGCTCTTGGGCTAACTTTATCCCAAACAACAGCTCATATTTGCCTGGTTATTGGTGGATGGAAAGAGGAAACGGAGCGCACACTCGGCTACAACTCATTCCGAGTTGGCCAAGATGAGGCCTGCTCCACTCCCTGAGAATTGACGCCCCGTCTACATGCAGAAACCCATTCATCGTCTCTGGTGTCGAAAGGTGAGGGTTCGCCGAGGCCTTCGGGCTGCTCCTCGCCCCAAGTGCACTCGATTAAAAAATCTGCCAGGACCTGGGATTTCATGGCGACCGAGGGTGAAAAGATAGATCAAACTCCTCCAACTTGAGCGCCCACTTCGCCAACCGACCCAAAGTATCTGGGCGAGCGAGAATTATCTTCAGAGGTTGGTCTGTGATCACTGCAATCGGGTGGGCTTGGAAGTATGGGTAGGCGCTGGGCAGACACGATCAAGGCAAAGATCTTCTCAATCTCGAGTATCTGGTCTCCGCATTGTGGAGCACCTTGCTTGTATAATACATCGGTTTTTTGCATGCCATTGGTGTCCACGCGGACCAATACAGAACTAACGGCCTCGAGAGAAGCTGCGAGGTACAGAAGGTGAACATCCTGAAAACCTTGTAATTTATGGCATTTCATTTGAAATGAAGTCAGAAAGTTTCAGTGAAATGTGGGTGTGTTGGCCTTTTGATAATGTAAAGAGAAGAATTTTGGATAAATAAGTATATTTATGAATGTTAATGAGTTGATTTAAGAAATTGAGAGACTTAAGTTTAATGGGTTAAATCACAAGAAAATCAAGTTTAGTTTGAGTTTTATCCTAAAATGTGTTTTGTGGTTGGAGTCGACCCTAATTGGAGTGGAGTCGACTCGGCATGGTTTTAAACTTTCGGCACGCTTTGGAGTCGACCCCTGCAGAGCTGGAGTCGACCCCTACTTTTCAGAGTCGACCCCTACTTTTCTGAGTCGACCCCTATTTCTGCTGGAGCCAACTCCCAATCTGTTCGAGCCGACTCCAAGACGGCAGGTTTTTCTGAGTTAAATCTTGAGAAATTCATATTTAATCCGTTTCAAGTCCGATTTGGATGCCGTTTGAACCGTTGGATTTCTAAAATCGAGTTCTTCAAGCTGGTAAAGTCTTTTCTTAGAAATGTTACATAAAAGTATCGATTTAAGTGAAAATGTGATCTAGGCTATAAATCGATTAAAAAAATGCTATATCAGGGGCAAAATGGGAAAAGGATCCGAGTCAATTGCTAATTGTGTTAAGGGCAACTTGGGAAAGAAAATCTAAGGGCAAAATATCATGGTTATAATGAGCCACGTGTTTTCCAAAAAGCGTGCGTAAGAGTGTTTGAGGGCAAAGGGAGATTTGGGCCTTAACCCTTAAGTTTCCAATGACTTGGTCCCCAAGTCATTAGAGAAAAAGGGAACGTGGGTTCAGCCATAGAAAAGAAAGAAAGAAAGAAAGAAAGAAAGAAGAGGAGAAAAGAGAGGAAAAGGAAGAAGAAGAAGAAGAAAAAGGAGGAGAAAGAGAAAGGGAAAGGGAAGCTTGGGGTTTGTGCTCGACTCCAGGTAAGCTATAGCTTCCCTAGATCTTGTATGACTTTAGATTTTCTAGATTTATTATANTGTGGGTGTACTAGGTCCATTCATTATTACTCTCCACAATTCATAGTCAGAAGCTTGAATGAATATTCTCATTCTAGCTTTCCAATATGAATAGTTGGTTCCATTAAATAAAGGAGGTCTATCGTAGAATGACCTTCAGCAAAACATGAACCACTTTGTGTTGTCATAAGGATCTTTAGCCCTTGATCGTGAGATCAAATTCTAAATGAGCACTTGCTCTGATACCAATTATTGGCCCAGATGGCAACCCAAGAGGGGGGGGGGGTGAATTGGGTTCTTAAAATTTAAGACTTTTTGAAATGTTTTAGGCAAATTAACTCAAGATGTGCAAGTGAGAGAAATTAACTTATAAGCAATGCACAAACAGAAATATAAGAGAGATAGAGTAAGAGACAAATGAGCACGGCAAACACAAGAAGATTTTATAGTGGTTCGGTGCAACCAGCACCTACGTCCACTCCCAAGATTCACTTGGGTCCATACTATAATATCCCAAGATTACAGCCGAGTTGTTTTACAAGCTCACAACTCAAACTTGTTGTTTTCCCGGGCGCACAACGAACCCAGCTGGTTTTCAAAGGCTCACCAGCACAAAAACCTTAAAACCCAAGCTTAACCAAGCTTGAACTGAGGTAAGACTACCTCCTCTAGTTCAATCCCCCAGATTGAACTAGTCACAAAGAATAGAATATGTTTGTTTTGTTACAATGGCTCCTTAATGAGCAGATTAACAAAAGTAAGAATAGAGTTTAGATAAGCCTGATTTGCAGTTTGGTTGGCTTTGAGCTTTTCTTCTTTTCTTCAACTCCTTTGAAGTGTAGAACCAGGCCTCAGCTTGGATTCTTTACGGAAGATGTGTTGGAGTTGATTTGGGCTTTTCCTCTTTTCTTTGAGTGGTGGAAATCACTTGAGATGCACTTGGATTTCTTCTGAAGCTTCCTTGGATAGTAGAGCTTGAGCACAGAAGGAGCTTCCTTTGATTTCACACTCTTTCTTTCACTCTATTTTGAATCACGGATTTTTCAGCTAACGCTCTGTTTTTCCAATTTTTCCTTTCTTTTTCTTTGAAATAAATATCTCTCTCTTCGTCTCTCTTGATTTGAAAATGGCTTCACTATTTATAGATTCTGCAAAAATATAGCCGTTAGACACAAAGAAAAATAGCCGTTAATCGAAAATCTTACCGTTGGAGCTGAGTTGGCATCCGTAAAAATTTTGCCCAGATTTGCTGGAGTCGACTCATGCTTTTCCCGAGTCGGCTCGAGTTCGTGATACTTAAAATAGAAATGCTCATAAAGGTTAGGGGTCGACTCACCAAAAGTAAAGTGTCGACTCCTGAAAGTCGGGGGTCGACTCATGAAAAGTTGGGGGTCGACTCGCGAAGTGCTCAGAAAAACACACTTCTGGTGTCTGAACGGAGTCGACTCGAACAGTCATGAAGTCGGCTCGACAGAATCAGGGGTCGACTCGACAAATTTCGTGGGTCGACTCGAGACAGATGCACATTTCTGTACACTGTGTGGAGTCGACTCTGAAACTCAAGAGTCGGCTCCGGAACGTATCAAAAATCAGAAACTTTTCTGATTGATATTAAAATCGTTCCAGATTCATTTTAATTCATTGTTTTGACTTGAATTCAATAAAATTGACATTAAGAATTAATTCAAGAACTATTCCAAAAACTCATTGATTAAAACATGAATTATAAAATTTCTTTTTGAAAGTTTAAACATTGAGCTTAAAGTTACTTTCAAAAATGATTAAAGTTAAACTTTAACTTTCTCATTGATTGTTCAACATAAATTTATTGCTCATTTAAATAAACTCATTATATCTTTTAATGAACTCAATGGCTTTTAGTAATCATCAAAATCAAAAGGATTGGGGTATATAATTTTTCAATAAACTTCCAACACCGGTGCACCCCGAGATTGGGGGGTCTCGGGGTCAAGAGATGATGACCCCACCCCAAGACCGGAAAGGGTCCCGGGGGTGGGGAAATGCCGGTGCATCCCGAGACTGGTGGGGGTCTCGGGGTCAAGAGATGATGACCCCACCCCGAGGCCAGAAGGGGTCCCGGGGGTGGGGAAATGCCGATGCACCCCGAGACTGGTGGGGGTCTCGGGGTCAAGAGATAATGACCCCACCCGAGACCCGAAGGGGTCCCGGGGGTGGGAAAATGCCGGTGCACCCCGAGACTGGTGGGGGTCTCGGGGTCAAGAGATGATGACCCCACCCCGAGACCCGAAGGGGTCCCGGGGGTGGGGAAATGCCGGTGCACCCCGAGACTGGTGGGGGTCTCAGGGTCAAGAGATGATGACCCCACCCCGAGACCCGAAGGGGTCCCGGGGGTGGAGAAATGCCGGTGCACCCCGAGGCTGGTGGGGGTCTCGGGGTCACTAGCCGCCGTTATCTTTTATCCTGACGACGCGGGATCAGTCATATCAGATGCCCCCTCACCCCTGGGGCGAAGCGGGTCCCACCGTTGAGGCACAAGGGGTGTTCTCCACGTGGCTGATCCCCGTCCTCATCTTTTATGTGGGCGGCCTGGGGAATGTAAGGAGGCGGCCCTCCGTACGCTGTGCCCGCCACGATCGACCTCGAGAGAAAGAACTGGCTCTTCGAAGTTTGCGCGAAAAGACGCATCATCATTACCTTTCCTTACGGTGACATCAGCAGGGTCCCACCATTGGCCAGGGGCATGCCGCACCACGCGCTGGGGCGTCCCTCGAGGCGAGCCAGCCTATGGCAAGGGGCCATGTGGTCGACGAGACATGGCGAGATGATTTGAAAACCTGCTAAAGCCAAGTGAGGAGTTGAATTGACGCCATACCGCTTCTCTTGTCATCGTCTCCTTCTGCGCCTACGCTCCGACCTCCCCTGCAACCTGCGGGCGTGCGTCTGGTTTCCTCCCTTCCAGGTCAGCTCTTCCCCCATCCTAGACTTCTGTCCCTCTGCTCATGAGTTCTCCTTCCTGGACCTCGGAGGACGGTTCTGAGGATCGTCCTCCTTCCGAGAGGTACCGTACCTCTCCTGCTCCTTCCCCTTCGATTGAGTGGTCCTCTGATTCATAGGACCACGTTCCCCTGGCCCGGCGATGGGCCACCGATGGAGCCCCATCGAGGGGCCGCCGGTCGGAGGCCGGTGCCTCCTCGACGGCGGAGGGGTCCCTAGAGGGGACGGCCTCCACGATGACGCGGCTGGATTTGGAAAAAAATCCCGCCCGTTATCAGGTCCCCCGGGACGTTGAGCTTTTCCTGCCAACTCCCGACAATAGGGTCATTTCCTTCCGACCCGGTCGGGTGGCCCTCTATGAGATCTGTCTAAAGGCAGGTCTCCGCCCACCCTTTCCCCCTTTTTTGTCAACCTCCTTAACTACTATTCTTTGGCCCCCTCTCAATTAGTTCCAAACTCCTATAGCGTCATATGTGCCTTTGTCATCCTTTGCTATCGCCTGAACATTACCCCCCGAATCAGCCTTTTTCGATCTTTCTACACCCTTCGGGCTCAAAAGGGCTGGTGGCTATTCCAGCCCCGACCCAATCGAGTCCTAAAACTCCTTCTGCCTTCTTCGATTAAGGAATGGAAATTCCGTTTCTTTTTTGCGAATGTTGACCAAGTCAGGCCCCAGTGGGGAGACCCCGACCTCCGGGGGAACGCCGTCGCCATCCACCCTGGGGACCGGGAGGCGTTAGGGCTATTGTTGGCCACCGATACACCCTGTTGCTGTCGGAGGATAACCTGGAGTCGGCGGGTCTCATCTCCCACCGGGGTAAGTCCTCTCCGTCCTTAGCCAAAAATTTCGCTTCTCTCCCCTCTCTCTCTTCTTTCTCTTTTTTTTTTTTTTTTTAACTCAACTGATGCTGTGCAACCATGAAGATATCGGCGGCAAAACTGCTGAGGGCTGCTCCAAGAAGAGGGCCCGGGAAGGACCATCCAGGGGTCAGCAGGCCCCAGCCCCGAAGCGTCCGATGGCTCGGGCCTCCCCACCACTGGCTCAAGTCTCCCCACCCTGGCTCCGCAAGATGTCCGGCCATTCCAGAGGTTGATCTTACGGCCGACACTCCGCCAGGGATAGGGACAGCCGCGGTAGTCCCCGTTGAGGAGCCCGCCACGGAGGGGCCCATATTGACCAAGAGCCCCCGGCTCCTGGGGGACCGACCCCGCCGGATGCCACCAGGGATTGGGGTGAGGGACCATCTGGTCCCGTGAGTCCACCCCTGAGGGGTCACCCAGGAGTGGCCCATGCACCGAACCAAGGACAGCTGAAATGACGGAGCGAGGTGGAGGCGAGCCCGGGCCACCCCGAGACTCCCTGAACGACGGCTGCTGGGCTGAGCGAGTCCTGGGCCTGATCTTTGTTCCTGAGATCCTAGAGGACCTCAGTCACCAGAAAGCGAGCGCGGTCTTCTAGGACTCCTATGCTATTGTCGTTAGGGTAAGTGATCTTTTTCCATTTACCTTTTATTCTCTTCCTTCAGCTGACCTGGAGCTTACGCGCGCAGATTGCATACTCCCTAAGGGCCGCCAGGGAGGCAATGCGCAATGGGAAGGTGCTCCTACGGGAGACGCAGAAGGAGGTCGAGGACGCTCAGTGCCGCGCAGAGGCGGTCGAGAAGGCGCTGGAGTCGGCCAGAAGCGCCTGGGCGAGCAAGGTAAAGGCCGCCGAGAGCCGGGCGGAGATTGAAGCCAACCGTGCACGCGCAGCGCTCCTCCAATTGATGGAGGCTGAGAATGATGTAATGGCCAGGGACATGCATATCTCTGAGCTAACCTCAGCCCTCCAGGAGGCCGAAGGTCGAGCGGGTGTGGCGACAGAAGAGGCGCGAGCGGCGAAAGAGGAAGCCAGCCGGTCCAAAGAAGAGGTGAGCCGTGCCCGGGAGGCCGAAAGGGTTGCAACGGAAGCCCTTGCTGCAGAGAAGGTCCGAGCCGCTGGGCTCATAGAGGAGTACAAGGCGTCCAGGCACTTCACTGACGACCTGGCCGAAGCCTCGGCGGCTGTATTCCTCGACGGGTTCCAGCATGGCAAGGAGAAGGTGGCCAGGGACCTGAACTTCCCCCAGGCCCTGGAGGTGGAGGTGGAGCGTTTGTCTGACTTGGCCCCTTCTAATGATGAGCCCGCACCGGCAGAGCCGTGAGCTCGCACTCTTGTTGTTTTGTTCTTTTCTTTTTTACAAGTCCGACAACGTCGGCATTTTGTAGTCCCTCCCAATTAATGAAAACATTCTTCAAGATGCCTTCTGTCTTATCATGAACTTCGTCGATTGACAACACGTAGCCCTGTGATCCCCTTAGTTCCGATAGCACCGGGGGACTACTCTCAACTCGAGCTATTTCGCCCCAGCTGTTTAGACCCGAAAGTTAGGGCCAGGGAGGGTAGGTTTTTCGGAGCGGAAATGCCGGCAGTCAGAGGTTAAGTAGACGGGCTCCTCGAGGCCATTGGCGCAACGCCCTGCCGAGTGTTGGACCTTGTACCAAATAGGCGCGTGGCTTCTGATGCCTATAGGGGTCGGCTTTTATCTGACCGGCGGGACTTTGTGCTGTCAGGTGTCGGGCTTTAAGTTCAGCAAGCCCGGAGCTTCTTGCGCCATCTGAGGCGGGGCTTTAGGTACCGACGGGTGTCGGGCTTCGTGCCTGGCTAGCGTAGGGCTTTAGTGCCGACCGGGGTCGGACTTTTGTTGCTGAGAGATGGTGGTACACCACTCTGCCAGTGGTATACTGGGCTTCATGCCTGGCTGGTGCAGGGCTTTAGGTGCCGATCAGGGTCGGGCTTTTGTTGCTGAGAGCCGGTGGTACATCGCTCTGCCAGTGGTACACTGGGCTTCATGCCTAGCTGGCGCAGGGCTTTGGTGCCGACCAGGGTCGGGCTTTTGCTGCTGAGAGACGGTGGTACACCGCTCTGCCAGTGGTACACTGGGCTTCATGCCTGGCTGGCGCAGGGCTTTAGTGCCGACCAGGGTTGGGCTTTTGTTGCTGAGAGACGGTGGTACACCGCTCTACCAATGGTACACTGGGCTTCATGCCTGGCTGGTGCAGGGCTTTGGTGCCGACCAGGGTCGGGCTTTTGCTGCTGAGAGACAGTGGTACACCGCTCTGCCAGTGGTACACTGGGCTTCATGCCTGGCTGGTGTAGGGCTTTGGTGCCGACCAGGATCGGGCTTTTGTTGCTGAGAGCCAGTGGTACACCGCTCTGCCAGTGGTACACTGGGCTTCGTGCCTGGCTGGCGCAGGGCTTTGGTGCTGACCAGGATCGGGCTTTTGTTGCTAAGAGCCGGTGGTACACTGCTCTACCAGTGGTACACTGGGCTTCGTGCCTGGTTGGCGCAGGGCTTTGGTGCCGACCAGGGTCGGGCTTTTGTTGCTGAGAGCTGATGGTACACCGCTTTGCCAGTGGTACACTGGGCTTCATGCCTGGCTGGCGCAGGGCTTTGGTGTCGACCAGGGTCGAGCTTTTGCTACTGAGGTACCACTGCTCTGCCAGTGGTACACTGGGCTTCATGCCTGGCTGGTGCAGGGCTTTGGTGCCGACCAGGGTCGGGCTTTTGTTGCTGAGAGCCGGTGGTACACCGCTCTGCTAGTGGTACACTAGGCTTCATGCCTGGCTGGTGCAGGGCTTTAGGTGCCGATCAGGGTCAGGCTTTTGTTGCTGAGAGCCAATGGTACACCGCTCTGCCAGTGGTACACTGGGTTTCATGCCTAGCTGGCGCAGGGCTTTGGTGCCGACGGGTGTCGGGCTTTTGTTGCTGAGAGACGGCGGTACACCGCTCTGCCAGTGGTACACTGGGCTTCATGCCTGGCTGGTGCAGGGCTTTTCTGTGAAAGATTTCAGTAGCTAAAATTGAATCTCGTTAATATTGAATGGGGGGTGGAAACCCAAGTGAATACAGGGGTGATACTTGACATGAGAGGAGGAATACATTACTGATAATACCGACGAAGGTTATCTGCATTCCATGTTCTTGGGAGTGGCGTCCCATCAAGTTCTTCAATTTTATAAGCTCCGTGGCGGAGTGTTTCGGCGATCCGGTAAGGCCCCTCCAATTTGGGGCTAGCTTGCCTCCCTCAGCTGGCTTCGAGACCTCGGCCCGTCGAAGGACCAGATCTCCTGGCAGGAACGTCCGGGGGCGCACACGAGCGTTGTAGTACTTTGCGGCCCGCTGCCGGTAGGCCACCATTCGAAGCCACGCCCGGTCTCGCACCTCTTCCACCAGGTCGAGGTTGGCTCACAGTTGGTCAGGGTTACCTCCTCGCTGTATGCTTCCACCCGAGGGCTTGGTGCACCAACCTCTACCGGAATAACAGCTTCAGAGCCAAAGACTAAGCTGAACGGCGTTTTGCCGGTGGGGGCTCGCGGCGTTGTGTGGTAGGCCCATAGCACGTTGGAGAGCTCCTCACCCATCGCCCCTTGCAGCCATCTAGCCGAGATCTCAGCCCCTGGAGAATGATCCGATTAGTCACTTCGGCTGCCCCATTGGTTTGGGGATGCCCGACGGAAGTGAACCTCTGACGGACACCCAGCTCAGAGCAGAACTCCCTGAAGGGCGCATTGTCAAATTGCCGGCCGTTATCAGTGACTAACGTGTGTGGCAGTCCAAACCGACATATGATGGACTTCCAGAAGAAGGATCTCACTTTGCTTTCGGTAATCTTGGCCAAGGCCTCGGCTTCAACCCACTTGGTGAAGTGATCCACCGCTACCAAGAGGAACTTTCACTGTCCGGAGGCCGGGGGAATGGTCCCAGGATATCCATGCCCCACTGGGCAAGGGCCAAGGTGCCACCAAGGGGGTCAGGTGAGACGTCGGCTGTCGCTGGATATTAGCGTGACGTTGATAGCTATCACATTTCTTAATAAGCTCAGCTGCGTCTTCCTTCATCGTCAGCCAGAAGTACCCTTGGCGCAGGGCCTTGTAGGCTAGGGCTCTGCCCCCCAGGTGACTCCCGCATATACCTTCGTGGATCTCTCTGAGGATGTAATCTGATTCAACCGACCCCACGCACCTAAGAACTGGGTATGAGAAGGATCTCAGATAAAGCTTCCCGTTCATCATCAAGAATCTCGGGGCCCTCGCCTTAGCAGCTTGGCCTCAGCGGGGTTCTCCGGGAGAGTACCGTCAGTCAAATACCGGATGTAGGCGTCCATCCAGGAGGGCTCTTGCTCCACCGGCAACGCTTCATCCATGGCCTCGGTGCTCGGGACTTGTAGGTGTTCCACATATGTCCTCCCAACGTTCCGTCGGTCGAAGTGGCCAGACGGGACAATGCATCGGCCCTGGCATTCTCCGCTCTGGGGATATAGCTAACGCGGAAGTAAGAGAAACGAGACGCCTGGAACTGCACCTTGCTCAAGTATCGGACATGGTTGGGTCCCTAGCTTCGTACTCCCGGTGATCTGTCCAGAAACAAGTTGAGAGTCCGTGAAGGCCCTCAAACGCCCAGCGCCTAGCCCCTCAGCTAACCTCATCCCCGCTAGCAAGGCTTCGTACTCCGCCTGATTATTAGTTGCTGGGAACTGGAATCTGAGAGCGTACTCCACTACGTCTCCCTCTGGGCTCGCGAGAATGAGTCCGGCTCCGCTTCCTTGAGAGTTTGCCGCTCCATCCACATGCAGGATCCAGTCCTCGCCTCCTCAGAGGAGGGAGAGTCCACACACTCCTCCGGTCGCACCCCCTCCATATCCCTCTCGGTCTAGGAACACTCGACCAGAAAATCCGCCAACACCTGAGACTTCATGGCTGACCTTGGCTGGATGGACAGATCGAACTCACTCAGCTTAAGGCCCACTTGGCCAGCCGACTGGAGGTGTCGGGGCGAAATAAGATAGCTCAAAGGGGCTGGTCCGTAAGCACCACGATGGGATGGGCTTGGAAGTAAGGCCGGAGGCGCTGGGCAGAGACCACCAAGGCGAAGATAATCTTCTCGGTTCTCGAATACCTGGTCTCGGCGTCATGGAGTATTTGCTAGTGTAATAGACTGGCTTCTGGGCCCCGTCGGCATCCATGCGCACGAGTACGGAGCTGACAGCTTCGGGGGAAGCGGCCAGATATAAAAAGAGCTCCTCTCCATTTTCAGGCTTGGACAACAGCGGAGGAGTGGAGAGAAACTGCTTCAACTCCTCAAAGGAGCCCTGACACTCTTTCGTCCATTCGAAGCCGTTGACCTTGCGCAGCGCCTTAAAGAAGGGCAGGCACCTCTCCGCCGACCTTGACATGAAGCGACTCAAGGCCGCCACCCTCCCCGTTAGGCGCTGCACTTCCTTCTTATTGGCTGGGGGCCTCATCTCCAGGATAGCCCTAATCTTGTCGGGGTTGGCTTCGATCCCTCGCTGGGTCACCATAAAACCCAGGAACTTGCCTGCTGCTACTCCAAAGGCGCATTTGTGGGGGTTGAGCTTCATCCGATACCGACGTAAATTGTTGAAAGTCTCCTCGAGGTCAGCTACATGGTCTGCCGCACTGGTGCTCTTGGTCAGCATGTCATCCACATACACCTCCATGTTGCGCCCCAGCTGGTCCTCAAAGACCTTGTTCATTAATCTTTGATAAGTGGCCCGGCATTTTCAATCCAAAAGGCATCACCCTGTAACAATAAATCCCTTCTCTGTGATAAAGGAAGTTGCTTCTTCATCCGTCGGGCTCATCTTGATTTGGTTATACCCCGAGAACGCATCCATGAAACTGAGAGTCTCATGCCCGGAGGTGGCATCCACCAGCTGGTCGATTCGGGGCAGCGGAAGCTGTCCTTGGGGCACGCCTTGTTGAGGTCGGTGAAATCCATGCACATCCTCCAGCTTCCGCTGGCCTTGCGAACCATTACGACATTCGCTAGCCAGTCCGGGTAACGCACCTCGCGGATGTGGCCAGCCGCCAGCAGCTTCCGCACCTCCTCATCAACGGCCTCTGTCGATCAGGGGCAAAACTCCTTTTCTTCTGCCTGACGGGCCGGCACCCCGACTGGATGTTAAGCTGGTGCGTAATTACCTCCTCCGGAATCCCTGGTATGTCGGATGCTGACCATGCGAAGACGTCCGCGTTGACCCGCAGGAAGGTAAGGAGTCGGTCACGAGCTTCCTCCGGAAGTAATGCTCCAACCCGAACCATCCGTGCGGAGTCCTCCCCAAGGGGGAAAGTGAGCAGCCGCTCGGCCGGCTCCCCCCTCTTTTCCAAGTCTTGCGGGTCAAGCGCCTCAGGTGCCGGTGCAGGTGCCGTCTCTTGAGGGCTAGGGGCCAAGTGATAGCAAAGTGCCGGTAGACCCTGCTCTCCTCGCATCTCGCCGACCCCTCCGCTGGTTGGGAACCTCACGAGGAGCCGCTTGGTGGATATGATGCATCCAAGAGGTTGAGCCCAGGCCTCCCGAGGATCGCATTGTATGCGAGGGGCACACGAACCACCAAGAACTTCATGAGAACAGTGCTTTGGCACGGAGCCGTACCAGCCATTACGGGAAGAGTGATTTCCCCTTCAACCTTCATGGAATCTCCTGTGAACCCCATCAAAGGCGTGGCGATAGGTCGAAGCAGATCATGCGACAAGTTCATATGAACAAAGGCATCATAGTTTAAAACATCTATGGAGCTCCCACTGTCAACTAAGATTCTTTTTACAGGGTGCTTAGCGATCGTCATGGATACGACAACGCTATCATCATCCTTATTTACAACCCCGTCCAAGTCCTTTTTGAAAAAGGAATTACAGTCTCAGCTCCCCCCTCCCCCCTTTGTTTCTTCAACGGGCCTCCTGCCCCCCAGGAAATCATCGCCACCGTCTTCTCCGTCGGGGCATTGTCGATCACCGGCGGCGAGGGCGCTGATGGGCCAGGAGCTCCCGGTTACTCCTCTGAACGAACTTTCCCAGGTGGCCCCGCTGAATAAGGTCTTCAATAACCTTCTTCAGCTGACGGCAATCGTCGGTGTCGTGGCCATGGTCCCGGTGGTAGCGGCAGTAGAGGTTCTTGTTTCGAGGGATCTTCGGGTTGATGGGAGGAGGGCGCTGCAGATAAGACTCCCCTTCAATCTGAGCAGGATCTGAGATATTGGGGCAAGCAATGGGGTGTAGGGTCCGTCTCTCGGTGCAGGGGGAGAACGGTTGTCTGGCCGTGAGGAGGCTCGGGCCTTCTGGGGCGGACTTCTGCAGGCTCCGGCTGGGTCGGCTTTCTGGGGACACTCCCGCCAGCTTCGCGCCGGGAAAAGTCGGCCTCGTCCGCCCGGATGTACTTCTGGGCCCGGATCAGGAGTTCGGAGTAAGAGCCCGGTGGCTTCTTGTCAAGAGAATACGCGAAGCGAGAAGGGCGGAGCCCCCGCTTCAAAGCCAGGGTAGCCACCGAGTCTTCCAGGTTGTAGACCTCCAGAGCTGCTTCTTTGAACCGGGCAACATAATCCCGCAAAGGCTTGCCATTCTTCTGCTGAACGGCAAAGAGACTGTCCGCCACCCTCGGGATCTTCCGGCAGGCGTCAAAATGGGCCAGGAAAGCCCTCTCCAACTGGCGGAAGGAGTCGATGCTTCGTGGCGGCAGACGAGAGTACCAAGCTCGAGCAGCCTTCTTCAGAGTGGCCGGGAAAGCAACGTACATGAGTAAATCAGTGGCCCCCTGGACTTGCATGAGTACCTTATAGCTCTCCAAATGGTCCAGGGGGTCCGTGGTCCCGCGTATGGATCTAGTTGAGGAAGGCGGAACCTGGTAGAGATGGGCTCCTCCATGATGCGGCAAGACAAGGGAGGCCAACTGTCGTAGTCTGTCTCTGGCAGGTGGGTGATCCGATGGCTAAGCTCCTCCAGCTTCTGATTACACTCCTCGAGTCGACGCTCGGCTCGACGAGGCATCCGGCCATCAAAAGAGCCCTCCCCGAAGATTCGGAAGAAGAACGAGGGCGGCGATGCCGGCGCGGGAGCTCCGCCTCCTTCCCGTGCCGCCGCTTAGGAGAAACACTAGCGTGGCGAGAGGGAGACCGGGGTCTTTTAGAGGCTTCACGTGGTGAGGCTTGGCCGGGGATCGGTGGCGACGATCCATAGGAACCGGCGATCTCCGGCGGGAGAAATGCTGGCTGGGTTGCACTACCCCCAGAACAGACGGGTTCAGCTCCGGCTGCTGCAAGGCTGCCTGTTGGTGCTGCAGGCCCTGAACCATCGCCGCCAAGGACTGGACCTGCGTGGCTAGGGCAGTGAGTCGATCTTCCTGGAGTTGTTGTGGAGCAGGCGCGGGAGCATCATTCTGCGGGGCAGAAGGCCCTGCTCCCCGGAGATGCAGAGGCTCCGGAATACTGGATGCGAGAGCCGGGGGAGCCGCGGATAGACCAGCCCCGCAGCGCTGCCCCCCAGCGCGACTGGCTGAAACTCCCTTCGTCCGAGTCATCACCATGACTTCAAGATCTTGAAGAAAGAAGAAAAAGGTAAGCTGCTGGCTCGACGTCTTTCTTACACCCCCCTACCTGGCGCGCCAATCTGATGACGCCAAGTCACCTTCCTCAAACGCCGGGGAAGACGACATCCCTCCTCGAAGCCCTGCAAGAAAAGTCCCCGGAGACCGGCGATACCGGTAGGGACCCTCCGACGATCAAGTCAGTCACTTGGACTCAGAAAAAGAACCGCTCAGCGGAAAAGAACTGAGGCGGTTAGGGTTTTGCTGGGAGGAAGAAAGCTCAGAAAACCAGAGTTCAGATTCCTACTTACACGCGAGCACGTGATTTTATACCTGTCCGAATATCCTATCTTGCTGTTTCGGAAGATCACCGTCGTACCATCGCTGCGCGTGCCGGAGACATCCCGTACCGCTTGCCGACGTGATGTCATACGTGTCCAACAGCCGCGAAGGCATTCAGTGCGCGCCATCGGATGATATGACCGAGTATAGTCGCAAGTGGTAGCGAATCGTACGCCGTAGTGAGGCATGGCCATGCACAGGGACATGCAATGCACCATACGCCGTTATGAGGTATGGCCCTCCGTAACGGGTGCAATCACGGGCGTACTGAGAGTCATGTGGGTGCATCGTGCGGCCTGAAGTCGTCATTTCTTTCGACGATTGAACTTGCATGCCAATCGCTGACGACCCCACCCTGAGACCGGAAGGGATCCCGGGGGTGGGGAAATGCCGGTGCACCCCGAGACTGATGGGGGTCTCGGGGTCAAGAGATGATGACCCCACCCTGAGACCTGAAGGGATCCTGAGGGTGGGGAAATACCGATGCACCTCGAGACTGATGGGGTCTCGGGGTCACTAGCCGTCATTACCTTTTATTCTGATGACGCAGGACCAGTCATATCAATTGCCAAAGAAATAGCCAAAGAAATAGTTAAATAAAGTATATGCGGAAGAAACAAAAAAAATCAGCGATCACTAGCCGTTGTAGGTGTCATCCTGCGTTACTTTATGATTCGCGCCACTGAATACACCTTCTACGAGATACGTCACCAATTCGCCACTGGCTCCCAATCCCCGCTTATCATCTCCAACCTCTGTAGCCGTTGCCTTATCCTCCTCCCTCCCCCAAAATCACTGTTGTTCTTCCAAACCCGAAGAGAGAAGGGAGGAAAAGAACCGAAAAAAGTATGGCGGCAACGCTCCCCACCTCCCTCTTTCTCCTCTCCCCCTACCCTGCTCCCTCTTCCGCCTCCCCCCTCTCCGCCCCCTTCAAAGCCCTAAAATTCCCCTCCCAACCCCTAGCCACCGGGCCCTCCCGCCGCGCCGCCTTCCTCCCCCCCATCGCCGCCACCGCCGTCTCCCCCAAGATCGAGGAGCTTGGCGCCCAAATCGAGAAGCTCACCCTCGAGGAGGCCCGTGGCCTCGTCGACTTCCTCCAGGAGCGCCTCGGTGTCTCCGCCGCCGCCTTCGCCCCGCTGCTGTCGCCGTCGCCGCCCCCGGTGCCGCCGACGCTGCCGCGGCGGCCCCTGCAGTCGTGGAGGAGAAGACCGAGTTCGACGTGGTCATCGAGGACGTTCCCAGCAACGCCCGGATTGCGACGATTAAGGTGATTCGGGGTCTGACGAACCTGGCGCTTAAGGAGGCCAAGGATTTGATCGAGGGGCTGCCGAAGAAGTTCAAGGAGGCGGTGACGAAGGATGAGGCCGAGGATGCCAAGAAGAAGCTCGAGGAGGTTGGAGCAAAGGTCTCCGTTGTTTAATTTCACTTTGGATTGTAAAATCTAATCTTTTTACTCTTTATCTGTTCATTTTATTGTGTCTACAATGGTGGGGATAAGCTGTGCACTGTGTTTTGGTTTTACTTATTTGTATTTTTCTAATATTTTCAACAAGCATCTTGATTTGTTTCTTCCCAGGTCATTGCTTTTGTATGGTCTTGAAATCTGTGTTTAGAATAGCATCATTAGATCTGACGGGGATTTAGTGTTACTAATTTAATCCTTGTGATTTGTTTACGTAGTTCAGTTGGCTGTGAATATTCATCATAATGTTGATGTGGGGTTTTATCTTTTTGGTGACCAGTGTAGTTTATTCAGGATTGTTGACGTTGGGATCATTATTGTTTTGTATCTTTTTAGCTGATAAGAAATAACCTGGCTTGTTTTTGGACTTGGAGGAAGAACTGGAGGTAGTGGGGCATTGTAGTATCTTTGTATTTGATAGTGTTATGTGGTTTTCTTCTGTCAGTACTTCCATTTAATAGTTGCTGCTAATTTTTAAAACTTCCCATCCTTTCGATGGGCTAATACCACCGGTTATTGCAGGAGCATCTTATCTGTAACATATAATGAGGACAGATCAAGAAATAAGTTGGCATTAAGTCATAGTAGTAGCAAAAGACGGATTGAGGTTCTTACCAAAAAAAAAAAAGGTGGATTCAGAAATGAGTTTGAATTAAGTCGTAATGGTTGCAACTTGGTAATCTCTAGCTGCATTTAAGATAACAAATGCAATTTGGGTTGGGATGAATTTGGATTAAGAGATTTACGGGATGTGATCAGAAAACAGAAATTCTTTGACAGTGGATCATGTAATTTTGATAATATGAGTTTGATTGTGAATGTATCATGGTTTTGATATCTCCATATTAGAATTGATGTCCTTCTCTTCCATGTCTGGCCTTGAGAAGTTTCTCATATCATTTCTTCCTCCTTTGATTTTATTTGGTAGTGATTTTGAGAGTTAACTTTTGCAGGGAGCTTTTGTTGAGATTGTATGGATGAAAGCTTGATAGGCAATAGGCATTGATTTGATTGGCTCCAAGCCACATTGTCTTTTAAAACGGTCAGTTAATCCTGATGTGAGATGGGTCTGGAAACCAGACTCGAGCATCACCATTGTGTTCTCATAAGAGACTGATTTGTTTGAAGAGCAAAATATTTTCACTGAGTAACTTTAGCATAAATTGGGTCAATCAAATCACCTAATCTATTATATTTAGTCCTGAAGGGTTTTCCCTCTTTTTCATGTTTCTTAATTGAACTCAAAGAGTTCTTAGAGGAGGGGCCTTCCTCGTCTTCATATATTCATTTGGTTAGGTGTGATACTACGTGTTAGTTCAAGGAGTGAGAGGTCAATGATTAACGGTATGTTCAGATAGCAGTGTAAGAAACAAACTGGTGCAGGAAATTCTTTTGGTTGATGATACTCAACTCAACTCATCTAAACCTTTTCCCAACTACATGGGGTTGGCTACATGAATCTGCTTCATCCAATCTGCTCTATTCATTTAAGAAAAATTTAAGGAAATCAGAAGAAAGTTAAGGGAAAACTTTTCTTGAATATGTCTAGATTATTTGTTTTCAAGTTAAAGAAAGCCACATGGAGCAACGCCATGCCATAAGCCACTTTGTTTACACCTTATTCTGTAGCATTATTTATTTCTTTCATCTTGTTAACAAACAAACTGACCCTAAGTCTGGAAATTATGAATAAGGCTGTACCAGTAAAAAAACTTATGGGGCCTCAACAATGACTAGAAGGGATTCTGGATAAATGGCTTTCAATATCCATTATTGTGGAGGAGATAAAATGTAAAGTACATCAGATCAAATTTACGAGTTGGAGGGATTTTGTGTGAGAAAGTGATTAAGCTGCAGCAGGTTTCTTTATATTAGGTAGGGAGATGGAGATATATTTGTCTTTTATGTAATGGGAGTTAGCCTCTGTATTCATGCTTCCTAGCTCCTCTATAAATAATGATTCTAGCTTTGGTTGGAGTCTAGATCATCTGATGAGGATGAGTTTGGGGGGAGTGCTGGGGAATCTTTCTTTTGAAAAAAAAAAAGCTTCCGACTCTTCTTGCATTAATTACTTGATTGTAACTGAGATTTTATCTCTTCCAAACAATGAAGGTGGGATTCAAGTGGGTTCTCATCATCTCTGGAATTTCTTGTATTCAAGTGGGTTCTCATCATCTCTGTAATTTCTTCTCTTGCTGGCAAATAGGGCTTTTGGAAGAAGGATGCCTAGAGATAAATGTTTCCTTAGCCTTAATTGGAAGAAGGATGCCTAGAGATAAATATTTCCTTAGCCTTAATTGGATTGTAATGTAAAGATAACATATTCACTGACCGTAGCTTATGGTGGTTTGGGTTCTGACCCAGCCTACCCATCAAATTAACAACTGAGAGATATTAAATTCCACAAATGGTAACCTCTCTCTCACATGTGCGTACTTTGCTTGTATTGCTGAATCTTGTAAACAGCAAGATGTTGCTGATTCTGTTTACTAGTTTTTTCAACCTTTTGCATGTTCCTCTGTTATTGAAGTGGAACAAACAATATGACGGTGTGTTTCAGATGCAAAGTGCTATTCAGAACTGCAAGGACAAAGCCCATTGGGTCTGAATCACCTTGTTGATTATCACATGTAACTCATGACTGTAAGCTTTTGTATAACATTGTAGTTATAGAAGAGTGAGAGGTACTCTTATGCTTGTGGTGGACTCTTTATGTTGCCATTGCTTTTCTAGGTGTGGCACACTTGTGGAGGCAAAACATTGAAGACTTAATCACATTGCAATGCATCAGCCGTCAAAGCATTGATCAATGTTTCATTCAGCTGACTCTGCTCTTAGCAAATTCAACCGATTTGGTGGTGTTGATCCTCCTAATTGTTTAGTTACCATGAAATTTTTGGGTACCATAGATCTGCAAATGAGTCTGGCCTGAAGACCCGATCCCAATAGCAACAATGTTGGCCATCCGGGCGGCCCATTTGCATCTCCAATGCTATGACTCCTATTAGACATGGGCACTGAGCCAGGCCACCCATGGCCCAGTTAGCCCAGCACGAAGTTAGCCCAGCACGAAGCGGATCGTGCCTGCCATAGTACCAAGCCATGCCAAGCATGGCCCATAAAAGGGGACCGTGCCAAGCTCAGAACTTTTGGCTCACGGATCATGCCGGGCACAGCCTATTAGGGCCTGGGTTGGCACGGTCCAGACGGGCCAGGCACAACACTCCTGTCCATCTTAATAAATTTTTTATTTAAAAAAATATTTTTTAATAAATTAAAAAGTTGTTGGGAACTAAAAATTTATTAATATGAAGTCATCTTAATCATGGAGGGTTTGGCATAGATTTCTACCGGTTTATTAATTTAAAATTAAAAGGTACATAAAGAAAGTGGGGCTAGGCCTGGCCTCCAGAATACAATAAGAAAGAAAAAAATAGAGATGATTCACTTTAATAATTTAAAAATAAATATATAATTATAAAAATAGAGATGATTCACTCATCAGTAGTATTTATATTATTATCATCTTCGCTGGATAAGTCATATCCACCTTTATCTTGAAGTCTCGCCTCAGCATCTAATTAATCTTTAAAGCAGAAAAGCATCTCAATTGTGTCGCCAGTCATCATACTTCTCTTTTCGTTCAGAACACATCGACTTGCACTAAAAGCGGATTTCGATGTTGCTGTGGACATCAGCACTGCTAAAATATCGCGTGCAATGGCAGATATAATAGGATATTGATTTTTAACACTCTTCCATCAAGCGAATACATTTAGATTCTCTATTTGATTTTATCATATGCAGACTGAAGATCATTTCGTAAATAAAATTCTAGTTCACTACTTAAAAATGAAAAAGATGAAGATAAACTTGAAGCATGTGTGTATTTTTTTTGTGCAATGAATGAAAAAATAGATGACGAACGAGAACTAGAAGAAGAAACAAAGCTTTGTGCGGGTAATATAGATCCACGAATTTTTTTATTACGAATAGAAGTTGTGTTACCTCATTTTTGGCAGGTTCAGGATCTTGAATCATATTTTCACACATCAATTAAAATTAGTATGCCACTTAATTTAACTCTAGGATCAAATACGGCAGCTAAGTTATGCATAGAACATATCTTGTCTCAATATTCATTCCATTTAAATTCTATTTGTTCAATAATAGACATTAAAATATCATTATATCTATGTTTAGTAAATTTTTACTAATTACATATGCTTATTATAAAATAAACATGAAGTTAGATAATAAATACCACAAGAACATTAGTAGCATTATAAAAACTAACCAAAAAATCTTTCAAAATTTTACCTTTATTCCAATCAGTTTCAATCAATGTAAAGCCTAATCCACTATCATTAATATATGCACTTAATAAGTTTTTATATAGATATGCATCATGTATCATGCTATATGTGAGTTCCAACGAGTAATTACATCAAGTTTAAATTTTTAAAATATTTACCATGATCTATACATAGTTGCTTAAATTCTTGAAGTCTTGATCTTGAAACATGGGTAAAAGAAACTACATTCTAATTTTTGAAATAACATCTCGAATCATGCCCATGCCAGCTTGAACAAAAAGATTTAAGATATGGCATGCACATCTAATATGCAATAAATTTTCACATGGGATACAATGAGTCCTTCAATAATGCAACAGCAGAATTATTATTAGATACATTATCAAAAGTAATAAACAGGATTTTATCATTAATATTATATGTGTATGCAGTTTAATAAATGGCATTTGAAATTTATTGCCCAGAATGCAAAAAAATTAAAAGTATGGAAAGCAAGAATATGTTTATTTAATTGTTAATCATTATCAATATAATGAGCAGTACCTATATATGCTCAAGTTAAAGAAACTCTTGCATTTAAAATAGAAAGCATTTCAATTAAACTTTGTCTCATTGCTAAAAAGTTTTACATAGCTACTCTTCTAAATGTATGCCTACTAGTTCTTCTATAAGCAAGTTATAGGGCTAATTGAATATATTCTTCAAAATTAAAAGATTCACATAACTAAAAGATAATTCATCATTAACCATCCATCTTACAAGTAATTTTCTCTGATTTTCATGATTATATACAAAAGTACCTGCAAATGATCTCCCTTGTATATTAAAGGTACTTTAAAGATGAGAATTATGCATCATATAACTCTCTTGATGTCTTTTTAAATAGCCTGTTCCCCACTACTACTACAACTATAAAGTTTTGTACATTTTCAACATTTTGCTTTTAAAGCTCTATCAACCATAATTCTATCAAATTCATTCCAAACATCACTAGTCCTCTTACGAAAAGAAGTTTGATCTTCACTCGATTCACTAGTTCTAGAGGGAACTTGGGGATTAGTTTTCTCTCCCTCAGAAATAGGGGGCATGCCAAAATGACTTTTATCATAAAATGCCATGTCTAAAATTCTAAATTGATGATTGCAAAAAATAAAAACTAACCATAAGGAGGAATTGAGTAGAGGACTAGAGGTGGAGGCATAGAGCTGAGATTTGTGAACTTCCTTTTATGCTATCATCTCTCAACAAGAAGTTATCTTCTTTCTCTTGTACTTCTAACTTCTCAACAAGACCTCCTCTTGTGTAGCACTTGAACACTTGCAAATGCAAACTAAAAATTAAATTGCTAGAGCACTTGCTAGAAGAGAGAAATAGTAGTAGTAGAGAAGGATAGAAGAGTTAGAGTTGGTTTGGCATGGTGAGAATGAGGGAGGAAAGGGGTATTTAGATGACTCTAAAAATTTTTTCCCCAAAATACCCCATAATTTAGCCATTTTATGGCTGTTAAGGGGGTTAAAATGGTAAAACCCCCTTAACTAACCGTTTCTAGCCGTTTTTCAATGGCTAGAAACGGCTACAATTGGATCGTGCACAGGCATGATCCATGGCGGACCGTGCCAGCACGATCTAGTTGAAGCCGTTACAGGCCATACAAGACCTCCCAAAATAGGCCGCAAGCCGTGCCCCCGGGCCACTATATAAATGGGTCGTGCTAATGCCCATGTCTAACTCCTATCATGAGCTTTCTTTTTATCTTCTTAAACCATTAACGTTCAAAAACAGTTCACCACAGGGCGCATCCAAGGAGAATTGAAATATTCTACAGCAGTGAAGCTTCCCTGACCCTGGAGCTTAAATTTGTAGCTGTGGATTCTTTCCTTTCGAAATTCGTTGTATTAGCTCTGAAGGATGATAGGATTTTATTCCAGTTTGACCAAAGTAAATCAAATTTGTGCTGTCTACGGTCTCCGTTGCCTTGATGCTGCGAAGTTTATGGCATTCTGTTGTGTAACACAGCAGAAATATTTCTAGAATTAAGAATAAAATACATTCCAATGTTTCAATTGTAATTCCTTTGACGCAATAATGGGAATTTTACGGTGGAGAAATTTGTTGGGCAATAGTAGGATTTAACCAGATGATATGGGAAATTAAGAGAATGATTAAGGAAAATAAAGATCCCGATGTCTGTCTACGAGAGGTGTTGCAAAGTTGTACTCAAACCCTTAATCCATTAATATTCATAGATTCACGGTAGTTATAAAAATAAAAAAAATAAAAAAGGGAATATTGGCAGCTCTTTCTCCTCCCATTGAGATTGGATTGGGAGGAGTCCGGTTGGTTTGGACTGAGTCAAGTGTCGTATGTTATAATATTAGAAATCTTGTTTTCAATTCAACGATTCTAACATGATTATCAATACAGGGCTTTGACTACGTCTAAAGGTTGTCAAGGTTTACAACGCACACAATCGACAAAAGAATAAGCCATTCAGGAGATGCAGCGGATGCACTAAAGGAAAAATTAGAAATAGCGACCCTAATTTAGAGATGCATTTTTGCATCACTAAATTGTGATTAAATTGCAACAACTCAGTGAGAACAAAAATAGCAACTCAATTAGCGATACAATAATAATGCGTCGCAATATAGCGACGCATTAGCGATGCAAAAAATAAAAAATAAAAAAAATCGTTAATATAGCAACGCAGTGATTGCGTCACTATTTAGCGACGTGATAGCGACGCAAATAATAAAAAAATAAAATATATATTTTTAATATAGCGATGCAAATTTGCATCGCAATATAGCGACGCATTAGCGACGCAAAAAAACCGTTTTAATTTTAAAAAAAATCGTTAATATAGCGACGCAGTGATTGCGTCGCTATTTAGCGACGCAATAGCGATGCATTTAACAAAAAAAAAAAAAAATTAATTTTTAATATAGCGATGCAATAATGCGTCGCTATATTGCGACACAACGTTTGCGTCACAATATAGCGACACATTATTGCATCGCTAAAACCCAGAAAACTTAAAAAATTTCGTTAATATAGCGATGCAGTGATTGCATCGCTATTTAGCGACGCAATAGCGACGCAAATATCAAAAAATTAAAAAAATTTAATTTTTAATATAGCGATGCATTAGCGACGCAAAAACCCAAAAAATTAAAAAATTTGTTAATATAGCAACGCAACGGTTGCGTCGCTATTTAGCGACGCAATAGCGACGCATATACCAAAAAAATTAAAAAAAATTAATTTTAATATAATGACGCAAAAACCCAGAAAATTAAAAAACAAATCGTTAATTTAGCGATGCATATAACAAAAAAATAATTTTTTTTGTGGCCATGGTCGGCAACCAAGGCCGTGGCCTGGCCATCGCCAGGCCGCCGGTAAAATTAAAAAAAGGGGTTTTTTTTTCCACAACCCCTCCCGTGAAAAAAAAAATAAAAAATATAAAGTGGTTCCCCCCTTTCTTATCGGCCACGGCAGTATCCGTCGTCAATCATCGCCGATCGGGATCATGGCTTGGATCGATCGCAACTGTCGGATCGTCGCAGATTGGATGAATCGCAACCGTCGGATCGATCATCGCCGATCGGGATCATGGCTTGGATCGCTCGCAACCGTCGGATCATCACCGATCGGATGGATTACAGCGGTCGGATCGATCATTGCCGATCAGGATCATGGCTTGGATCGATCGCAACCGATCGGATATCGTCGCCGATCAGATGGATCACAACCGTCGAATCGATCATCGTCGATTGGGATCATGGCTTGGATCGATCGCAACCGTCGGATCGTCGCCGATCAGTTGGATCGTAATCGTCGGATCGATCATCGCCGATCGAGATCATGGGTTCAATCGATCGCAACCGTCGGATATCGTCGCCGATCGGATGGATCGCAACCGTTGGATCGATCATCGCCGATCGGGATCATAGCTTGGATCGATCGCAACCGTCCGATATCGTCGTCGATCGGATGGATCGCAACGGTCGGATCGATCATCGCCGATCGGGATCATGGCTTTGATTGATCGCAACCGTCGGATCGTCACCGATCGGATGGATCGCAATGGTCGAATCGATCATCGCCGATCAGGATCATGGCTTGGATCAATCGCAACTGTCGGATCATAGCAGATCGGTTCTATATGTAATGGTCGGATCGATCATCGCCGATCGGGATCATGGCTTGGATCGATCGCAACCATCGGATATCGTCGCCGATCGGATGGATCGCAACGGTTGGATCGATCATCGCCGATCGGGATCATGGTTTTGATTGATCGCAACCGTCGGATCGTCGCCGATCGGATGGATGGCAACGGTCGGATCGGTCATCGCCGATCGGGATCATGGCTTGGATCGATCGCAACCGTCGGATCGTTGCCGATCGGATGGATCGCAGCTGTCAGATCGATCATCGCCGATTGAGATCATGGCTTGGATCACTCGCACCGTCAGATATCGTAGCCGATTGGATGGATCGAAACGATCGGATCGATCATCACCGATCGGGATCATGGCTTGGATCGATCGCAACCGTCAGATCATCGCCGATCGGTTGGATCGCAACGGTCGGATCGATCATCACCAATCGGGATCATGGCTTGGATCACTCGCAACCGTCGGATATCGTCGCCGATCGGATGGATCACAATCATCGAATCGATCATCGCCGATTGGGATTATGGCCTAGATCAATCGCAACCGTCAGATCATCGCCAATTAGTTGGATCGCAATCGTCAGATCGATCATCGCCGATCGGGATCATGGGTTCAATCGATCACAACCATCGGATATCGTCGCCGATCGGATGGTTCACAACCGTCGGATTGATCATCGCAGATCGGGATCATGGCTTAGATCGATCGCAACCGTCGGATCGTCGCCGATCGGATGGATCGCAATGGTCGGATTGATCATCCCCGATCGGAATCATGGCTTGGATCGATCGCAACCGTCGGATATCGTCCTCGATCGGATGGATCGCAACGGTCGGATCGATCATCGCAGATCAGGATCATGGCTTGGATCGATCGCAACCGTCAGATATTGTCGCCGATCGGATGGATCGCAACGGTCGGATCGATCATCGCCGATCGGGATCATGGCTTTTGATCGATCGCAACCGTCAGATCGTCGCCGATCGGATGGATGGAAATGGTCGGATCGATCATCGCCGATCGGGATCATGGCTTGGATCGATCGCAACCGTCGAATCGTCGCCAATCGGATGGATCGCAGCGGTCGAATCGATCATCGCCGATCGGGGTCATGGCTTGGATCACTCGTAACCGTCGGATATCATAGCCGATCGGATGGATCGAAACGGTCGGATCGATCATCGCCGATCGGGATCATGGCTTGGATCGATGGCAACAATCGGATCGTCGCCGATCGGATGGATCGGAACGGTCGGATCGATCATCCCCGATCGGAATCATGGCTTGGATCGATCACATCGTCGGATATCGTCCCCAGTAGAATGGATCGCAACGGTCGGATCGATCATCGCCGATCGGGATCATGGCTTGGATCGATCGCAACCGTCGGATATCGTCGCCGATCGAATGGATCGCAACGGTCGGATCGATCATCGCCGATCGGGATCATGGCTTTGATCGATCGCAACTGTCGGATCGTCGCCGATCGGATGGATGGCAACTGTCGGATCGATCATCGCCGATCGGGATCATGGCTTGGATCGATCACAACCGTCGAATCGTTACCGATCGGATGGATCGCAGTGGTCGGATCAATCATCGCCGATCGGGATCATGGCTTGGATTACTCGCAACCGTGGATATCGTAGCCGATCGGATGGATCGAAATGGCCAGATCGATCATCGCCGATCGGGATCATGGCTTGGATCGATCGCAACCATCGGATCGTTGCCGATCGGTTGGATCGCAACGGTCGGATCGATCATCCCGATCGGGATCATGGCTTGGATCACTCGCAACCGTTGGATATCGTCGCCGATCGAATGGATCGCAATCGTCGAATCGATCATCGCTGATTGGGATCATGGCTTGGATCGATCGCAACCGTCGGATCGTCGCTGATCAATTGGATCTCAACCGTCGGATCGATCATCGCGATCGGGATCATGGTTCAATCGATCGCAACCGTTGAATATCATCGCCGATCGGATGGATCGCAACCGTCGGATCGATCATCGCCGATCGGGATCATGGCTTAGATCGATCGCAACCGTCCAATATCGTTGCCGATAGGATGGATCGCAACGGTTGGATCGATCATCGCCGATCGGAATCATGGCTTTGATCGATCGCAACCATCGGATCGTCGCCGATCAGATGGATCGCAACGGTCGAATCGATAATTGCCGATCGGGATCATGGCTTGGATCGATCGCAACCGTTGGATCGTCGCCGATCGGTTCGATATGTAATGGTTGGATCGATCATCCCGATCGGGATCATGGCTTTGATCACTCGCAACCGTCGGATATCGTCGCCGATTGGATGGATCGCAATGGTCGGATCGATCATCACCGATCGGGATCATGGCTTTGATCGATTGTAACCGTCGGATCATCGCCGATCTGATGGATGGCAACGGTCGGATTAATCATCGCCGATCAAGATCATGGCTTGGATCGATCGCAACCGTCAGATCGTCGCCGATCGGATTGATCGCAAACGGTCGGATCGATCATCGCCGATCGAGATCATGGCTTAGATCACTCGCAACCATCGGATATCGAAGCCAATAGGATGGATCGAAATGGTCGGATCGATCATCACTGATCGAGATCATGGCTTGGATCGATCGCAACAATCGGATCGTCGCGATCGGTTGGATCGCAACGGCCGGATCGATCATCACCGATCGGGATCATGGCTTGGATCACTCTCAACCGTCGGATATCGTCGCCGATCGGATGGATCGCAATCGTCGAATCGATCATCGCCGATTGGGATCATGGCCTGGATNCATGGCTTTGATCGATCGCAACCGTCGGATCATCACCGATCGGATGGATCACAACGGTCGAATCGATCATCGCAAATCGGGATCATGGCTTAGATCGATCGCAGCCGTCGGATCATCACCGATCGTATGGATCGCAGTGGTTGGATCCAAGCTATAATGCATCGCAATATTAGTTTATAAATTAATAAACTAATATTGCGACGCAATGCATTTGCGTCACAATATTGCGATGCATAACGGATGCATCGCAATATTGCGATGCATAACGGATGCGTCGCAATATTAATTTTAAATTAATAAACTAATATCAATATTGTAATATTAAATTAATAAACTATATCAATATTGTGATGCAGTATAATTGCATCGCAATATTGCGACGCATAGTGGATGCATCGCAATATTAGTTTTAATTAACAAACTAATATTGCGACGCATTATGATTGCGTCGCAATATTGCGATGCATAATGGATGCATCGCAATATTAGTTTTAATTAACAAAACTAATATTGCGATGCATTATGATTGCGTTGCAATATTGCGATGCATAATGGATGCGTCGCAATATTAGTTTTAAATTAACAAATAATATTACGATGCATCTATTATGCGTCGCAATATTGTGACGCATCCATTATGTGTCGTAATATTGCGACGCATCCATTATGCGTCGCAATATTGATATTAGTTTATTAATTTAATAATATAAATATTGCGACGCATTGCATTTGCGTCGCAATATTGCGACGTATAATGCCTGTGTCGCAATATTTGTAATATTAAATTTTTAAACTAATATTGCGGTGCATAGAAGTGTTGCAATATTAGTTTTAAATTAAAAATAATATTGCGATGCATCCATAATGCGTCGCATATTGATTAGTTTATTAATTTAATACAAATATTCGATGTATTGCATTTGCGTCGCAATATTGCAAAGCATAATGCATGCGTCGCAATATTTATAATATTAAATTTTTAAACTAATATTACGACGCATAGCATATGCGTCGCAATATTGCGACGTAAATCAGATGCGTCGCTAATTTTCTGCCAAAATGCCTAATGGCGGCAACTTAGCAACGCAATCAGCGATGCTAATTAGCGTCGCTGATTAGCGACATATTAGCGATGCAATCTTGCATCGCTAATCCTGATTCATAAATCCGTGCGGATCCCCCTCTTCTTCTTCCTCCTCACGAGCCCGAACCCCCCCCCCCCTCCCGCCTTCTCCTTTCTCGTCCTCCGTCTTCCCCACGTCCGGCGGCTCTCCGGCACCCGAATCACTCGCCAGGTACTCCTCTCCTCCCTCTAAAAAAAAAATAATAACAGTGGGGGGGAAATCCCCCCCCCTTCCCGTCTTCTCCGGCCACGGCCACGGCCGTGGCCGGTCGTGGCCTGGCCACAGTGGCAGGCCACGGGAAAATATAATTTAACAGGGGCGAACCCCTCCCCCCCCTCCCGTCTTCTCCGGTTCCCGTCTTCTCCGGCCACGGCCGTGGTCGTGGCCGGTCTGGCCAGGCCACGGGAAAATATAATTTAACAGGGGAAACCCCCCCCCCCCTCCCGTCTTCTCGGCCACGGCTGCGGCCGTGGCCGGTCGTGGCCTGGCCACAGTGGGCAAGCCATGGGAAAAAAAAAAAATTTAATAGTGGGGGGGGGGGAATCCCCCCCTTCCCGTCTTCTCGACCACGGCCACGGCCGTGGCCGATCGTTGCTAGCCACAGTGGCCAGGCCACAGGAAAATATAATTTAACAGGGGGGGAACCCCCCCCCCCCTCCCGTCTTCTCCGGCCACGGTTGCAGCCGTGGCCGGTCGTGGCCTGGCCATAGTGGCTAGGCCACGGGAAAAAAAATTTAACAGTGGGAGGGGGGGAAATCCCCCCCCCTTCCCGTCTTCTCCGGCCATGGCCGCGGCCGTGGCCGGTCGTGGCCTGGCCACAGTGGCAAGGCCAGGGAAAATAATTAACAGGGGGAACCCCCCCCCCCCCCCCGTCTCCGACCACGGCTGCGGCCGGGGCCGGTCGTGGCCTGCCACAAATGGCCAGGCCACAGGAAAAAAAATTTAACAGAAGGGGGGGGGGAAATCCCCCCCTCCTCCGTCTTCGGCCACGGGATGGGGTTTTATTAAAATAAAAAAGGGATGCAATAAAAAATAAAAGGGAGGGGTTTATTAATAAAAAAAATAAATTTATTACAAAATATCATTAGTAAGCTGTTTAAGATTTTTAATCTTAATAATTATTATTATTGATAAACTATTATAATAAAAAATATTTATTACAAATATTATCTTTAATATTACAAAATATATTTCATAACCAATTTTATTGATTAAACTATTTAATTATTATATTAAAAATATTATTAGTAAGCTATTTTAATATTTTAATTTTAATAGTTTATTTAAAAATATTATTATATCAATTAAATTTAGAAAACCCCTATAGTAATATTATTATTAATAAATAATATATTACAATAATATTAGAATACAATATAGTATTATTTTAATATTATAAAATATTATATTATGTGATATATAATATAATAATATAATGATTCTATAACATCAATATATTGAACTTTTGGGTTTGATGAAATTTTAAAATAAATTCGAAATAGTTTTCTTCATGCATGTCTTATTGTCAGAATGTTATTATAAGTTCTTGTTACAATATTAAATTTAATATTATATTCATTTTCATCAATAAAAAATTATTTATAATAAACTCATTATAAATTAATATGAAATTATGATATCATTCAATATTTGAATTTTTGTTATTAAATTAAAAAAATAAAATTTATTATCCCTTTAACTTATAATATTCACTGTGATCATTAAAAAGTATGTTTATGATCATTAATTTAGGACACTTTATAATAATATTCTATTATAATATGTTGCCGCCAAATCACTATTGAGAAGCGTTAGGTGAGAGGAAAGCTTCGTGAGCCTTCAATGAATGACAGGACCGCCTCCTTCAGCCAGGAACCTGCAAGAAAAGTCCTAGACCCGGTGATTCCAGCGGGGACCCTCCTACGCTCAAGTCAGTGATTGCAGAACAGGAGTTTTCTTTAATGAGAGAGTAGAAATTTTTCCCCCCCTCCTCGTTGTGAGTTGGGGTCTCTGTATACGTGTTCGGGGTCCCTCTTACCCTTTGTTGATAACAGCGAATCATATCTTCCGCTAAGATCGGCTTCGTAAGTGGGCACATAGCTGCTAAACGGGTGCCATAAGTTTTGGCGATGGTTCATAGTATTTCGGTAACCACCCGTGATCTTGGCAAAAGAGAAACGTATTGGCAAGCCATGTGGAAATCAAGGCACTGTTCATGTGCATGACACTATTCATGGCTAAGGGAAAAAGCCGAGGACGAAGAACGTGCCAGTCATAAGAGAATAAGGCAATAAATGCCTTAGAGAAAGTGGATGCTCGTAGCCTTTGAGGCCATAAATGCTATAAATACGGGAGAGAATAAGGTTGACGCCGATGCGAAGCCGACGCAGGCGCTATTGAGGCCGACGCGAGGCATGGTAGCCATAAATGAGAATAAGGCAATAAATGTGGCCATAAATGCTATAAATATGAGAGAGAATAAGGCTGACGTGGTCGAGGCCGACGCCGATATGCGAGGCTGATGCCAAGGTGTTTTGAGGCCAACGCCGACGCGAGGCGTGGCAGCCATAAATGAGAATAAGGCCATAAATGCTATAAATATGGGAGAGATAAGGCCGACGCAAGGCCAATGTGGTCGAGGCTGATGCGGAGACGCGAGGCCGATGCAAGGCGCTGTTGAGGCTGAGGCCGACGCGAGGCCGACGCCAAGGCGCTGTTGAGGCCGACACCGACGCGAGGCGTGGTAGCCATAAATAAGAATAAGGCCATAAATACCTGGATGCTCGTGTCCTTTGAAGCCATAAATGCTATAAATATGGGAGAGAATAAGGCCGACGCGAGACCGACGCCGAGATGAGAGGCCGACGCCAAGGCGGCCGATGCTGACGCGAGACGTGGCAGCCATAAATGAGAATAAGGCAATAAATGCTATAAATATGGGAGAAAATAAGGCCGACACAAGGCCGTTGCGAGGCCGAGGCCGACTTAGATGAGGCGGGATGAGGCGACTTTGAGTGCCGAGGCGAGATGTCAGTGACACTCTACTCCATTAATTGCTCTCTCGTTTCTGCCCATTAAATGCTCCAGCCCATTGACTCGACCACCAGACATTAATGACGGTGGCCCTTGGCGAGAACCCACGCAACGTGGCCCTTTTTTCCTTTTATTCTCTTTCATTATGACGAGACGCTTGTTGCAGCTACGAGCAATGTCGTGGACAAAATTAATGCCCGTTGCGTCTTTCAAAAGAAGCCGAGTAGATAGCGAGGCCGCCTAGAAATTAAGCCGTACAAGAAGGCCACCGAGGATGGCCGTCTCGAGAGGATGCCATCCAAAATTTGCTGTCTTTATTGCCCATGGGTCAACCGGCCCCATCAAATGCCCCCCACACTCTTGAGCTTGGTGCCCCGTGTTAGCTAAGCGAAAGGAGTGTAGGACTTTCTACCTTCGCATCTGCCCTTTTCCTTTGGTGCTGCCTTGTGTAGACGTCTTCATGCTCTTTGGAGCCATGCTTTTGTCTATTAAAAAAACTTTTAAGCAAAGTTTGAGGGTAAGTGGGTTACCCCTGACTGGCAGCCAGTAATCCTCTCCCTATGCAAAGCCGGAAGCGGATGCCCGTCAACTATGAGTTGGGGAGTCGGTTTCTTCCTAACTGTGAGTTGACTTTGGTCTTCTACTTGTCATAAAATTTGAAAGTGGGTGCCCCTCAACTGTGAGCTGGGGATTGGCCTCTCCCAACTGAGTTGCCTTGGGGCTTCTTGATGGCTAAAGGTGACCAGTAATATGTTGCTAGTACATAATTTATATAAAGGTCTTACTTGATTGGCCATTGGCCATTGAGGCAGAGTTAGAGCCGCTGTGAAGCCGTTGAGGATGTGATAAAGCTGCTGAAGCAGAGTTGAGGTCGTCGAGAGCCTTTTGAACCCGAAGAGTGACCCGAGAGTTGCTGAAGTCGTTGGGTTCCTTTTAACCCCGCAGGGTGACCTATAGTTGGAGAGTCGTCAGGTGCCTTTTCCCTTATGCCGATGATCTTTGTTGCCAACGCTAGAGTTAGTTTTCAGTTTTTGGTGCCGAGCTGGCCTCGGGCTTGAGTGCCGATAGTATATCGGTCTTTGAGTACTGACCGGAGTCGAGCTTTAGTGCCGATGTTACATCGGGCTTTGAGTGCCAACATGAAGTCGGGCTTCCGGTCTTTGGTGCCAACGCGGAGCGGTCTTTGATGCCGACGTGGAGCCGGTCTTTGATGCCGATGCGGAGCCGGTCTTTAGTGCTGACGGAGCCGGTCTTTGGTACCGATGCGGAGCCGGTCTTTTATGTCGACGTGGAGCCGTTCTTTGGTGCCGATGCGAGCCGGTCTTTGATGCCGATGTGGCCAGTCTTTGGTGCCGATGCGGAGCCGGTCTTTATGCTGCGGAGCCAGTCTTTGGTGCCGACGCGGAGCCGGTCTTTTATGCCGACGCGGAGCCAGTCTTTGGTGCTGACGCGGAGCCGGTCTTTGGTGCCGATGTGGAGCCGGCTTTGGTACCGACGCAGAGCTGATCTTTAGTGCCGACGTGGATCCGGTCTTTAGTGCCGATGCGGAGCCGGTCTTTGGTCTTTAGTGCCGAGCTGGCTCGGGCTTGAGTGCCGATGGTACATCGGGCTTTTTAGATCTGGTGATACACCGGTCTTGAGGTGCCGAGCTGGCCTCGGGCTTTTTGAAGCTGGTGGTACACTGGTCTTCGAGACCGATGGTACATCGGGCTTTGAGACGCGAACGCGAGGTTGGTCTTGAATGCCGATGCAAATTGGTCTTTCCTGCATGACATTTTTAAGCATCAATGAAAGAAAAATTCTTAAGTGCAGCATACTTAGCTCTTGCGGCACCCTTATTTTTCTTCTGCGGACTCGAACGCTTCCGCCTGCTGGTGGTCTGCCCCCTAGGGAATCAAGTTGGTTGGTGAGCTTTAGCTCCTTAAGGAGAAATCTTGCACCACAGCCACTTTTAGCTCTCCAGCTGCTAGAGTTGACTTTAAAACTAGGCTTGCTCGCCTTCTCTTTTCTCTCCATAGCGTTTGCAGCGATCGTTCTCCATGTTGTGGACATCATTTTCTTTTCCTTCTTCTCTACAAGTAGTTAATTCAGAAGGCTGATCAAGCCTTCCCACGGTGAGATCTTTACTGCTGATCCTGCTAACATTGAGCACATTCTCAAGTCTAACTTTTCCAAATACCGCAAGGGTCAGTACAATTATCGCATACTGAAGGATCCTTTTGGTGATGGGATCTTTACAGGGGATGGCGAGAAGTGGTGCCACCGAAAAAGCTTGCAAGCTGTGAGTTATCGACCAAAGCTCTTCGAGATTTCTATAGTGTTGTGTTCAAAAGAAAGACAGCAAAGCTAACAAGAAAGATCTCTGATGCTGTGAATGCTGCAGGAGTAATAGATGTGTAAGATCTTCTGATGAGATCGACTATGGATACGATCTTCAAAGTGGAGTTCGGTGCTGAGCTAGATGCTCTCTTGGGCTCCGATGAGTTCGAGACTCACTTTAGCAAGGCTTTTGGTGACTTTAACCCCATGGTATTCTAGAGATATGTTGATATGTTCTGGGACATCAAGAAGCTTTTGAACATTGGACTGGAGGCTCAACTGAAGAAGAACCTTGAAGTGAAGAAGAACCTTGGTTCTTCCTAATGCTATGCAAGCATCCTCTGATACAGGAGAAGATTGTCATTGAAATCAAAGAGATTAGCTGTCGCTTCCACATGGGCTCGAGAGCTAGAGGTGTCGTCGCTCGCCGATGCGAGATACATGGATCCGACCAAACAACCGTGGCCGGGATTGTTGGCCCAGATGGCAACCCAAGAGGGGGGTGAATTGGGTTCTTTAAAAAATTTAACTTTTTCTTTAAAAGCTATTGGCTTTAAGATAAATGAAATTGAATGCAATGCAAATATAAAGCACAAACAAGGGAGATAGAGATAGAGATAATAGAAGCACGGCAAACACAAGGATTTTATAGTGGTTCGGTGTATCCAACACCTACGTCCACTCCCAAGATTCACTTGGGTCCACACTATAATCGACTTGATTACAGTCGAGTTGTTTTCCAAGATCACAACTCACAACTTGTTGTTTTACCGGGATCACAACGAACCCAGCCGGTTTTCCGGGCTCACCAGCACAAAACCCTAAACTCAAGCTAAACTTGCTTGACCCGAGGTATACAACCTCCACTAGTTCAATCCCTGATTGAACAGTAAAAACAAGAAAGATAATGTTTAAGATACAAGACAGCTCCTTAAATGAGCAAATATTCAAATAAATGAACAAGGTTTAGAAAAGCCTGTTTGAAGTGGATTGGATTTGATTTTCTTCTTTTCCTCTTCTCTTTGGAGATGTTGAATCAGGCCTCAGCTTTGATTCGTTGCAAACGTTGCAGATGAGAAGTTGAAAATCTTCAAAACAGAGCTTTTTCCCTTTTTGTGAATCCTTTGATTTTTCAAACTTTGAACGCCTTGGATTCTTCTTTGAGCTTTTTGAAGTGGAAGGATTTTAATTTGAGTACTTCTCTCTTGGATTTCAGGCTCAAGACTTCTCGGATTTTTGATTTGGATATTCTCCCTCTTTTCTTTTTTCTTTTTTTCTTTTTCTTTTTTCAAACGGGTGTTCTCCCTTCTTATAGATTTTTTAATCCATTTTTGGAAGAAAACTAGCCGTTGGAATGTACCTGGAAACAAAATATATCCGTTAGAAGTTAGGTAAAAAGGAAATATTACCGTTAGAGCTGATCTGGCATTTTAAATTTTCATCCCAGACAGGTTGGAGTCGGCTCCAACTTTTCAGGTGTCGGCTCCAAGTCGTTTATCCAAAAATAGAAAGTTCTGAGTTCATTGAGGAGTCGGCTCCAAAAAGTTAGGTGTCGGCTCGCCATCCAGGTGTCGGCTCCAGAATACTGTGTGTGTCGGCTCAAGATGCTCAAAAATAAGTTTCTGTCCCCGCATCGGAGTCGGCTCCAGACACTGTAAGTGTCGCTCCGAAACTCTAGGTGTCGGCTCCGAAACTCTAGGTGTCGGCTCCGGACCGTATCAAAAATAAGTATTTGACTAGCCATGGGGTCGGCTCCAGGAATTCTAGGTGTCGACTCCAGGTTCTGAAACTTTGAAACTTGAGATTTGCAATTGATTCAACACTCATTTCTTAATACATTTAAATAGATCAAATATTTTAAGTGCTGAAACACTTGTCAAATCCATTAGTAATCAAATAATATACTCAATTCCTTTATTAATCATCAAAATCAATAATTGGGTCAACAATCTCCCCTTTTTGATGATTATAAAACATTGAGTATATGCAAAGTATTCTTAATTAAAATTTTCAAAAGTGATCCTCACAAGTAAGCTCCCCCTGTGAAGTTCAAATTATCAATTGTATCTCCTTATTGCTTTACATATTTATCAATTGTTCTTCATATTTGATAAATGCCAATTCTAATCAATGCATATGACAATTAAAGCATAACTAATCAATGCATATACGACATAACTTTCTCCCCCTTTTTTGTAATCAACAAAAAGATAAAGAAAAGTTAAGTCAAAAGATAAGATTGATAGATCAAAAGATAATTTCATTTCATTGAAGTCAAGTATTACAAAAGAAAGAAACTATACTTTCATTACATCAAAGCTTAAACTTCATTACATCAAAACTAAACTTTCATTACATCAAGACATTAAACAACATAAAAACTACAAGTTGGTTCTAATGATTCTTGTCAAATGATCTAGAATCTTATGCATTCCATCACTCTGAGTGGCTACAAATTCTTTCAACCTTCTATCAACAAAAGAGCAAGCAGTCATGATTTTATCTTGAAGCTCTGCATTGCACTTTGAATAGGTCTCAGAATCTCCACATATGTCTTTAAGTTCTTCAAATATATTCTTCAAATCACTACTTAAAGATCCAGTAGAAGAGCTAAGAGTGGATTCTATTTTGGTAATTCGATCATCTAAGGAATAAAGTGTTTCTTTAAGATTCATAAAATGATTGTCAAACTCAGTCTTCAGTTCATCCTTCTGAGCAGCAAGCAATCCTTTGAGTTGCTCCATTTGAAGGTCTGAAAATCCAACTGATGAAGAGGATGGCTGAACATGAATTTGAGCAGGTGCAGGGGCAGGAACTGGACTCCTCGGCTGCGGTGAGGGAACCCTCATAGACGGACCAGCCTCACAAGGTGCAGAATGTCTAGGCTCAGGGGCTCTCTCATCCAAGTTACCTTTCCTTTCCCATTGCCCGTTCACCTTTAAATCCCATCCTATGCAAAGTGGCCAAACTGTAATAATCAGTGTGTCTCAGGTTCTTGGAGGGTTCATTGTCCAAAATTACAACCCCTTGGCTTCTAAATACCATAGTTAAAACCATGCCATAGGGTAGTGACGATCTTCTCTTCCCTCCGCCTCGGCCATATAGAATATCATCATAGCAGCTAAATTAATAGGTTGACCGGTCAAAATACTGTCCATCACAACAATGTCCCGCTCGGAGACATACTCAAAACGTCCGGTCTTTGGGAACAAAATTCTGCTGCAAATGTTGTATAGCAATCTTAATTCCAAGGGCAACTGGTTAGCCCTAATTTCCTCAAATTCTTCAACATCTCTCCCTAACATCCTTGATAGGGCCGCTGATCTCACTGTGCACATCGGTGCTAATCCGGTAATGGGGATGCTTAGGATTGCCTAATTTTTGAAATGTAAGATGAATCCGTTTGCCTCTAACAGAGCTCACTAAACCACCATCACCTCTCGATAAATTAAAGTAAAATTCTTTCACTAAAGCTGGGTAAGTAGGAACATCAAGAGAACAAACTCTATCCCATCCAAGCTCCTTGAGTTGATTACCAATCGAAAAACCCTCGGATTGAAAGAACTCAAAGTCAACTTTCCTACCCATTGTGATTACCCTCCCTGCTAGGGTATCTACCTGAGGTGAAGTGGTGTTGGGATTGTCTGAATCGGTGGAGGAATCCTCGCTTGGAGACGGCTCGCGGACGGGTCGCCTCACGAGCGTTTTTCGGTCACCACAGGCACTCCAATCACCGAACCTCTCCTCTTAGGTGCCATTGGATCCTTAGGAAAGCTTGGGTAGAGTGGAATTAGAGATGGAGGCTTTGAGAGAGTTTTGGAGAATTTGGTGGAGGATTCGAAAGTTACGAAATGACGAGGTCGTCCTCCCTAATAAATCGATTTGGACCAGGTGTCGACTCCCCAAAGTCGGTGTCGACTCCAAATCGCTAAACAGTCAGTGAACTGGAGTCGGCTCCACTTATACGGTGTCGGCTCCAAGGTCAGGGACCGAGAGCGACACAGACAAAGGTGTCGACTCCTCATTCTGAGGTGTCGACTCCAATGACAGTTTCAGAGAAAATATTGAGATTCAAACAACTGAAACTTGTCAAAATAAATTTGATAAAATCTTGATAAAATTTTGGAGTATGAAGAATCAAGTTCTCTGATGACTAGATAATTTGTCCTTAAAATTATGAAAGGAATATCAAGAAATTAATATAGATCTAGAAAGTCATTCCTTAAAGTATCAAAATCAATCCAAAGGGTCACATATTCCTAATTCACCTCTAAGATAACAAAATCTCTCTTCACTCAAAGGTTTTGTAATATATCAGCTAATTGTTCTTCAGTATTAACATAATCAAGACAAATTTCATTATTAGCTACATGTTCTCTTATAAATGATATCTAATTTCTATGTTTTGTTCTTGAATGTTGAATTGGATTTTTAGTTAGATTTATTGCACTAGTGTTATCACATATTGGAGTTTTATCAAGTGTTACCATAGTCTTCAAGTTGTCGCTTAATCCATAGGATTTGCGCACAGCAACTTCCAGCTGCTACATATTCAGCTTCAGTAGTTGATAATGCAACTGAATTTTGCTTTTTGCTAAACCATGTGATTAAGTTACTACCTAAGAATTGGCATGCACCACTTGTGCTTTTTCTATCTAATTTACATCCAGCATAATCAGAATCAGAATATGCAATTAGGTTTAATGTGGAGTCTCTAGAATACCATAAACCTACATTTTTAGTTCCACTTAAATATCTTAGATTCTTTTAACAGCAATTAAATGTGATTCTTTAGGTTCAGATTGAAATCTAGCACATAAACATACTGAAAACATATATCTGGTCTACTTGCTGTTAAATAAAGAAGGGATCCGATATACCTCGATAAATTTTTTTATCCTTTTTACCTTCTTCATCTTTGTCCAGCTTGCATGAAGGACTCATTGGAGTTCCAAGGGTTTCATTGATTCCATACCAAACTTTTTGAGTAGTTCTCTTGTGTATTTGGTTTGGTTGATGAAAATTCCCTCTTTGCTTTGTTTGATCTGGAGTCCAAGGAAGAAGTTGAGTTCTCCCATCATGCTCATCTCGAATTCTCCCTGCATCAACTTTGCAAATTCTTGACAAAGAGAATCGTTAGTAGCACCAAAAATATGTCATCAACGTATATTTGTACTACAAGTAAATCTTTACTTTTCTTTTCAAAAAAGGTTTTATCAACATTTCCTCTTGTAAAATCATTTTCTATTAAGAATTTACTTAACCTATCATACCAAGCTCTAGGTGCTTGTTTCAAACCATATAGCTTTGTGCAATTTAAAAACGTGATTTGAAAATTCATGATCTTCAAAACCTGGTGGTTGTTCTACATAAACTTCTTCATTTATAAATCCATTTAAAAATGCGCTTTTACATCCATTTGAAATAGTTAATGCATATGACATGCAAATGCAAGTAATAGCCTAATGGCTTCTAATCTAGCTACAGGTGCAAAGGTTTCATCAAAATCAATACCTTCCTCTTGATTATATCCTTTAGCAACCAATCTAGCTTTGTTTCTAATTACTATGCCATTTTCATCTAGTTTATTTCTAAAACCCATTTTGATCCTATAACTGAATGATTTTTAGGTCTTCAACAAGAGTCCAAACATTATTTCTGTAAATTGATTTAGTTCTTCTTGCATAGCTAACATCCAATTATTATCTTTTTCAGCTTCTTCTATAGTTTTAGGTTCAATTTGTGATACAAATGCAAGATGATTACTAATATTTCTCATTATGATCTAGTTCTTATTCCTTGAGATGGATCGCCTATAATCAATTCCTTAGGATGACTATGGCATATCTCCAGTCTCTTGGAAGATCTACATCATTGATGATCAATATTGACATCAACTTATGTGAATCATCATCTTTAGCTTCTTGTTCATGATCAGAAGATACTTCAATATTAAGTTTTTCAAGATCTTTTTCAATTATGTTTGTATCTTCCTCATCATCAATCTTTTCAGAACTAGATGCTAAAGATTCATCAAAAACTACATGAATGGATTCTTCAACTACTAAGGTTTTCTTGTTAAACACTCTATAGCTTTACTAGTTGTTGAATATCCTAGAAAAATTCCTTCATCAGATTTAGCATCAAATTTTCCTAAATTGTTTTTACCATTATTATGAATGAAACATTTACATCCAAATGCATGAAAGTATTTTATATTTGGTTTTCTTTCATTCCATAATTCATAAGGTGTTTTCTTTAATGATTGGTCTTATTAAAGCTCTATTAAGATGTAACATGCTGTGTTAATTGCTTCCGCCCAAAAATACTTTGGTAAGTTGCTTTCACATAGCATGGTACGGGCCATGTCTTCTAGAGTTCTATTTTTTCTTTCAACTACACCATTTTGTTGTGGAGTCCTAGGGGCTGAAAAATTATGATTAATTCCATTTTCATGCAAAACTTTCAAATAAGTGATTTTCAAATTCTGTTCCATGATCACTTCTTAGAGATACTATAGTAGTGTTTTTCTCATTTGTGACTTTCTTGAAGAATTTCAGGAATAATGAGAAAGTCTCATCTTTGTGAGCTAAAAAATTACCCAAGTATATCTAGAATAATCATCTACAATCACTAGACCATATTTCTTTCCTCCTAGACTTGTGGTTCTAGTTGGTCCAAAAAGATCCATGTGAAGTAGCTCTAGTGCCCTAGAAGTTGAAACAATATTTTTAGATTTGAAAGAACTTCTAGTTTGTTTTCCAAATTGACATGCATCACATATTTTGTTATTTTCAAAATCTAGTTTAGGTAATCCTTTAACTAAATCCATTTTAATTAATTTTGAAATAAGGTGTGTGCTTGCATGACCTAATCTACGATGCCACAACCAACTAATTTCATTTATGTTAGCATTGTCAGCAATTAAGCAATGATTACTAGTAGATAATTTTTCTAGATCAACCAAGTAAACATTGCCATGTCTATAACCAGTAAAAACAATGCTATCATCAATGGAATTAGTTACAGTGCAGATTGATTTAAATGAACATTAAAACCTTATCACATAATTGGCTTATACTTATTAGATTATGTTTCAAACCATTGACATAAAGTACATTATCAATATATATGGATGGAGTTATTTGAACTTTACCAAGGCCCATGATTTGACCTTTACCGTTGTCACCAAACGTCACAACTCCACCTCTTTTGCTCTCAAGGGTGATGAATTCATCTTGTCACCCGTCATATGTCTTGAGCAGCCACTATCAAGGTACCACTTTCGCTTTGATCTTTTGGCCGCAAGACACTCCTGCAAAATAATTAAGTCTTATATTTAGGTACCCAAGCTTTCTTGGGTCCTTCATGGTTAGTAGCATAAAAGATTGTTCCTTTCGGAACCCATATTTTCTTGCCTTTATTATTTAACTTTTTGTTATTATTTCTTGCATCACATTCATAGGATTTATGACCTTTCTTGTTACAATAATGACATGTAACATTATCTCTATTTTGTTCTTTTCTAAAAAAGTTTTTGATAAATTTTTGTTTAAGTTAGGTCTATATCCTAAACCAGCTTTATCAAATATAGCTTTTGACTTGCTTAACAATAAATTAAGTTTTTCAGAACTATAAGTAAATTTATCAACAATATTCTTATATTTATCAACTTCCTTCTTTAGCTTATCATTTTCATTGGAAATTGATTCTCTTTCTTTGTCATATTTTCTTTTTCAGATTTTAGCATTTTAATTTCATTAGTAAGATCATCTTTTTCTTTAATAAGAATTGAGTTATCATTTTTCAAAGATTTGTATTTCTTTTTCAAAACTTTAAAATCATCTACTAGTTCATTGAAAGCTTCGAATAATTCATCAAATGCAAGCTCATCACTAGGGTTTTCGGAACTTACCTCGCTGTCGTCGTTTGCCATAAAGCAAATGTTTGCAACTTCTTTTTGTTCTTCCTCTGAAGAGGATTCATCGCTGTCACTCCAGGTTGCAACATAGGCTTTCTTCTTCTTCTTGTAAGCCTTTCTTCAATTGTGGACAATCGTATCTAAAGTGCCCCGGTTTCTTACACTCATAGCAATCAAGGGGTCTTTCTCTTTGTCCTTGTCCTTTTTCTTTCTTTTTCTCCTTCCATCTTAATTCCAGATTTCTTCTTGTGGAAGGGTCTCTTTTTCTCATGAATTTTTTGAATTTTCTTGCTAGAAGAGCTTCTCGTCATCATCATCATCATTATCACTGCAGCTCTCCTCACTTTCAGCAGCCTTAAGAGCTATAGTCTTTTTCTTCTTCACATCTTCTTCTATGTGCTGCTTCATAGTTAATTCATGGGTCATAAGGGATCCAAGTAGCTCCTCCAAGGGTAAGGTGTTGAGGTCCTTGGCTTCTTGGATTGCTGTCACTTTTGCTTCCCAAGTCCTTGGTAGTGACCTAAGAATTTTGCGAACAAGTTCAGAATTAGTATAGGTCTTGCCTAGACTTTTCAAACCATTTACAATATCGGTGAATCTAGTATACATGCATGAAATAGTTTCAGTTTGCTCCATGCTAAATAATTCATATTTATGAACAAGAATATTTATTTTAGATTCCTTTACTTGATTAGTACCCTCATGGGTAACCTCTAATCTATCCCATATTTCTTTTGCAGAATTACATGTAGAAATGCGATTAAATTCGTTTGCATCTAATGAACAATATAAGACATTAATGGCCTTAGCATTGAGCTGAGCCATTTCCTATCATTATCATTCCAATCCCTTTCGGGCTTAGGAACAATAGAGCCATCAACAATGTGTGTGGGTGTGCTAGGTCCATTAATTATAACACTCCACAATTCATAATCAGAAGCTTGAATGAATATCCTCATTCTTGCTTTCCAATATGAATAGTTGGAACCATTAAATAAGGGAGGTCTATTTGTAGAATGACCTTCAGTAAATGAAGATCCAACTTGAGCTGCCATTTGGATCTTTAGCTCTTGATCGTGTGATCAGATTCAAATGAGCACTTGCTCTGATACCAATTGTTGGCCCAGATGGCAACCCAAGAGGGGGGGTGAATTGGGTTCTTTAAAAAATTTAACTTTTTCTTTAAAAGCTATTGGCTTTAAGATAAATGAAATTGAATGCAATGCAAATATAAAGCACAAACAAGGAGATAGAGATAGAGATAATAGAAGCACGCAAACACAAGGATTTTATAGTGGTTCGGTGTATCCAACACCTACGTCCACTCCCAAGATTCACTTGGGTCCACACTATAATCGACTTGATTACAGTCGAGTTGTTTTCCAAGATCACAACTCACAACTTGTTGTTTTACCCGGGATCACAACGAACCCAGCCGGTTTTTCGGGCTCACCAGCACAAAACCCTAAACTCAAGCTAAACTTGCTTGACCCGAGGTATACAACCTCCACTAGTTCAATCCCCCTGATTGAACCAGTAAAAATAAGAAAGAGTAATGTTTAAGATACAAGAAGCTCCTTAAATGAGCAAATATTCAAATAAATGAACAAGGTTTAGAAAAGCCTGTTTGAAGTGGATTGGATTTGAGCTTTTCTCTTTTCTTCTTTTTCTCTTCTCTTTGAGATGTTGAATTAGGCCTCAGCTTTGATTCGTTGCAAACATTGCAGATGAGAAGTTGAAAATCTTTAAAACATAGCTTTTTCCCTTTTTGTGAATCCTTTGATTTTTCAAACTTTGAACGCCTTGGATTCTTCTTTGAGCTTTTTGAAGTGGAAGGATTTGAATTTGAGCACTTCTCTCTTGGATTTCAGGCTCAAGACTTCTCGGATTTTTGATTTGGATATTCTCCCTCTTTTCTTTTTTCCATTTTTTTTTCTTTTTCGTTCTTATTTTCAAACGGGTGTCTCCCCCTTCTTATAGATTTCTTTTAATCCATTTTTGGAAGAAAACTAGCCGTTGGAATGTACTTGGAAACAAAATATATCTTAGAAGTTAGGTAAAAAGGAAATATTACCGTTAGAGCTGATCTGGCATTTTAAATTTTCGTCCCAGACAGGTTGGAGTCAGCTCCAACTTTTTAGGTGTCGGCTCCAAGTCGTTTATCCAAAAATAGAAAGTTCTGAGTTCATTGAGGAGTCGGCTCCGAAAAGTTAGGTATCGGCTCGCCATCGTCAGGTGTCGGCTCCAGAATACTGTGTGTGTCGGCTCCAAGATGCTCAAAAAATAAGCGTTATGTCCCCGCATCGGAGTCGGCTCCAGACACTGTAAGTGTCGACTCTGAAACTCTAGGTGTCGGCTTCAAAACTCTAGGTGTCGGCTTCGGACCGTATCAAAAATCAGAAGAGTTTTTGACTGGCCATAGGGTCGGCTTTAGGAATTCTAGGTGTCGACTCTAGGTTCTGAAACTTTGAAACTTGAGATTTGCAATTGATTCAACACTCATTCTTAATACATTTAAATAGATCAAATATTTTTAAGTGCTGAAACACTTGTCAAATCCATTAGTAATCAAATAGATATACTCAATTCCTTTATTAATCATCAAAATTAATAATTGGGTCAACAGGGATGGTGGCCGAAGTTGGCAATGTCCGTGGGAGGAGTCGGTACGAGCACAGCTTTGGAAGACGATCGTTAAGATGCAGCAACCATAGCACAGACTTCCATCGCGTGCACACAACCTCGTGCTTGCAATCCACCTTTGTTCAATTATATGAATATATTACGTGCATGTAAACCTTACCCAACCAAGGTGGAAGCAAGAGTTGGGAGGAAAAGGAGTTGAGTGAGACTGCTGGGAGCCTTATCCTTGTAGTTGCAAAACTGGCGCACGTTTGGTCGCTGCGGGGAGAGGCCGGGGGCCGCCATGGACTTGAGAGCCACCTTGGAGGAAACCGGGGCCGCTGTGGAGTCTCGGGCCACCGTGGGATTCTCGGGCCACCGTGGGATCTCGGGGGCTGCTATGAGGGGCTTGACCGTTAAGGACGACAGGCCACTGTGAGGGGCCGTCGTAGGATCCGGAGGCCTCTATGAGGGCCGTCGTGGAGGAAGAGGCCGTCATGGGATCCGGAGGCTACCGTGGAGGAAACCGGAGCTGCCGTGATCTGGAGGCTACTTTGGAGTCTTGGGCCTCCATGGAGCCTCGGGGCTGCTATGGCCATTGCGGAGGAAGAGGCCATTTAGGAAGGCCGCCAAGGATGGCCGCCTCTGACTGATTATTGAACCTTTGATTGAGCTCCTCTGGCCGCCGGTGTTGTTCATTCAGATGCCCCTTCATCTCATGATTAGGGTCCTTCCCAGACGGCTCAGAGGATGGTAAGGGAGAAGTGGCTGCTCAAGCAGAAGGTAGGAGACCGCAGTCTCTTGAAAGCTTCACGGTGGTGCTTAGGTGAAGCATGATGGTGACAAGCTTCTCTATGAGAAGATTTCCTGCGGGCGAATCGCTGGCTAACTGGTGCAACTATCATGGAAGATGTGAGAGGCTTCGGCTGCTACTGAGTGGCCAACGAGCGTTACTTCTGCAACTCATGAACTACTGCATTTAAGGATTGAACTTGTTGATTGAGGATGGTCAGCTGGTTAATTAGAGCAGCTGAGGTTGATGATGAGGGAGGAGCAGAGAAAGAGAGTGGTCCTTTGCTGTTCAGTGCTATGCGAATGCCCCCGGCATGATTGGTGAGGACCTTCGGCACGCGCGTCACCACCATGGCTATCTTAGAGGGGACAAATACTTATAGGTCAGGGAGACAGAGCTCTCTTTCTTCAGCACATGCCCCTGCCTGGCGCGCTAATCTGTTACCGCCAAATCACTGTTGAGAAGCGTCATGTGAGAGGAAAGCTTCGTGGGCCTTCAGAGGAAGGACAGGACTGCCTCCTTCAGCTGGGAACCTGCAAGAAAAGTCTCGGACCGGTGATTCCGGTGGGGACCCTCCGATGCTCAAGTCAGTGACTTGTAGAACATGAGTTTTCTTTAATGAGAGAGTAGAAATTTCGTTCCCCCCCTCCTCGTTGTGAGTCGGGGTCTCTATATACCTGTTTGGGGTCCCTCTTACCCTTTGTTGATAACAGTCGAATCATATCTTCCGCTAAGATCGGCTTCGTAAGTGGTCACACAGCTGCTAAACGGGTGCCATAAGTTTCGGCAATGATTCATAGTATTTCGGTAACCACCCGTGATCTTGGCAAAAGAGAAATGTGTTGGCAAGCTACGTGGAAATCAAGGCACTTTTCATGTGCATGACACTGTTCATGTGTGAAAAAGCCAAGGCCGAAGCTGTTCACGATCAAAGGAATAAGCCGAGGTTGAAGGGGCTAACGTGCCAGCCATAAGAGAATAAGGCAATAAATGTCTTAGAGCAAGTGGATGCTCGTAGCCTTTGAGGCCATAAATGCTATAAATATGGGAGAGAATAAGGCCGACGTGGTCAAGGCCGACGCCGAGACGCGAGGCCGGCGCTTTTGTTGAGGCCGACGCCGATGCGAGGTGTGGCAGCCATAAATGAGAATAAGGCAATAAATGCTTAGATGCTCGTGTCCTTTGAGGCCATAAATGCTATAAATACCGGAGAAAATAAGGCCGATGCGAGGCTGATCTGGTCGAGGCCGATGTCAAGACACGAGGCCGACGCCAAGGCGCTGTTGAAGCGGATGCCGACGCGAGGCGTGGCAGCCATAAATGAGAATAAGGCCATAAATGCTATAAATATGGGAGAGAATAAGGCGTCGAGGCCTACGTCGAGACGCCATAAATGAGAATAAGGCCATAAATGCCTGGATGCTTGTGGCCATAAATGCTATAAATATGGGAGAGAATAAGGTCGAGAGGCCGACGACGCAAGGTGTGGCAGCCATAAATTAGAATAAGGCAATAAATGCTATAAATATGGGAGAGAATAAGGCCGACGCCGAGGCCGTTGCCGACGGGATGAGGCGACTTGGAGTGCCGAGGCGACACTCTACTCCATTATTGCTCTCTCATTTCTGCACCATTAAATGCTCCAGCCCATTGACTCGACCACCGGACATTAATGACGGTGGCCTTTGGGAGAACCCACGCAACGTGGCCCTTTTTCTCTTTTATTCTCTTTCATTACAGCTGCGAGCAATGTCATAGACGAAATTAAATGCCCATTGCATCTTTCAAAAGAAGGCTAGCGAGGCTGCCTACCGGCCCCATCATAATATATATTAACTTATATTAGTTCATAATATTATAATATAAAATAATAACAATAAATTATGGTATTCTAATAAATAATGGTTGCAATATAACATCAATGTAGTATTTGTTAATTAGTGATTCTTATCGATATTAAATTAATTAAAGAACTTGCTTTACGATTATTTAGTGCTTATTATATTTTAAATTAATTCAGTCATAATTGATTAGTGATTTTTATATAGTCATGGTTCAATTTCTCAGTCTATTAAACTATGCATGACAGTTTATTGGTGAACATTTGACATATGTGAGTTCTAATTTTATTGATATTATAATCATATTATAATGATTTTATAATATCATATTATAATATGATTTTATAATATCATATTATGTCTTGATTATTTACATCCTGCTTCAAATTAAATGATGCATTAAATTATGTAATGCTAGAATGAACGTCTTGTTGTAATTCTATTTAATTTTTAGCACCGAATTAGTAGTTTCAATGATTTATATTTTAGTCTTCACATAGAATTATGTAATGAGTTTATTACGTAATTGATAAGAATTTCTGAATAACAAGCATAAGTTCGATTGTCTTTGGATTTTCATATTATTTCTCACAGCACTATAACCTTTAGACCCGTTTAAGAATTTGTAAGACTTAGTCTTGCAAATTCTCAAATTATCCTGGTGGATAGTTTGAGAATATTTTTTACGATATGTTAGTCTGCTATTAATCATCGTTGGTTGAGATTGCGGTTTGTATTTGCTCATACGTTCTCCTAGTGTGGTATATATGCCACATATTTAGGAGAACATATGAGGAAATGCTGCTGAAATTTCAACATAACCGATCGATGATAATTAATAGCAGAATAACATATCACAAAAAATATTTTTGAATGGGATAGGGCCTTACCTTTTAGACATGGAGTGAAGGTGGAATTAATTTAGGACACTTGAATGCTTGTGAAGTCTCATGATTGAACGGACCGCCTTGTGGCCCAACCCGAACTCAAGCCCTAGCATTAGTCTGGCATGAACCTGTGCCTCGGTCCTTGCTAGCACGCCAAGGATTGTAGCCGTGGTCCGGCCTTGCAGGGTAGGGACCTTAGTTGTGTAAAAGAAAATTGGTTTAGTTATAAATGATTTAAATGATTGTTATTAACCTTAGTTGTGTAAAAGAAATAATTTAGTTATATATTTAGTAATGCTAATATAGTTTTATAATGTGGTTTCCTTTAATGGTTTACCAGAAATTGTATAAGTCGGTCAAAAATGAGCGGGGCTCGCTCGTGGATGTATGCAAGAATAAAAAAGGCTTGCTTAATCCAGATTTTCTGAATGGATTGGAAGAATTTATCGCATTTGCATGTAGCCAACCTGAATGGATGGATGGGCCTAGGATTAGGTGCCCATGCAACTTTCACAGTTGTCAGAATAAAGCCTACAGAGATGTTGAAACTGTTAAGGTGCATTTATGTAAAAAGGGGTTTGTTCCTGATTACGATGTTTGGTACTGTCATGGTGAACCAGAGAAAATTCCAGCAGATGTTACAAGCCAACAAGTGTCAATTCCCGTAGATGAACCATTTGTGAATTTAAACACATATGAAGAAATGGTGATGAATGCATCGGGTAATGAATTCAATCAGAATACATTTATGGAAGAACCAAATACAGATGCATAGCAATTTTATAATATGTTGCGTGCTGCAAATCAAGAATTGTATACTGGTTGTGAGGGCCATTCCCAGTTGTCTACGGCTGCTCGGTTGTTGAATATTAAGGCAGAACATCGATTATCAGAAAAGGTGTTCAATTCTGTAGCTGGGTTAATTAAGGAAATTTTGCCAAATGATAATATTGTAGCAGACAGTTTTTACTCAACGAAGAAGTTGTTGCATGGGCTTGGGCTCCCAGTTAATAAGATCGATTGTTGCTTGAACAATTGCATGATATATTGGGGTGAAGACTCAGAGCTGCGATGGTGTAAGATTTGTGGGCAATCGAGGTACAAAAATGGCGAAGGGGGAGCTAGTACAAGTAGGAGGAAAAGTGTGCCTTACAAGAGGATGCATTACTTTCCTCTTACTCCATTCCTGCAGAGATTATACGGATCTGAGGCTACAGCTACTAATATGAGATGGCATGCCGAACATGAATCTAAAGAGGATGAAATGCGGCATCCGTCAGATTCAAAAGCTTGGAAACATTTCAATGAAAATCATCCTGATTTCGCTGAAGATATATGGAATGTGAGATTAGATATTTGTACCGATGGCTTTCAACCATTTGGTCAAGCGGGCCAACAGTATTCATGTTGGCTTGTGATACTGACTGTATATAACCTTCCTCCATGGAAGTGCATGAAAGATTCTGCAATATTTTTGACAGTTTTGGTTCTAGGACCATCAAATCCAAAGGAAAAGATTGATGTCTTCATGCAACCCTTGGTGGCCGAATTGATAATGTTGTGGGAAACAGGAGTCATAGCCTACGACATTTCTATGAAACAGAATTTCATCATGAGAGCTGCTTTGATGTGGACAATAAGTGACTTCCCGGCATATGCAATGTTGTCTGGTTGGAGATCTACTGGACGTCTGGCATGCCCCCATTGCATGTATGATTCGGATGCATTTACATTGCAGAAGAGTGGTAAGCAGTCATGGTTTGATAATCATAGAAAGTTCTTGCCTCCAAATCATCCTTACAGGCGTAACTTGACCGCCTTCCGAAAAACAAAGCAGTCACAAAATTTGCCGAACCGGTTAGGTCCGGCACGGATATATTTGATACTATAGAGCATTTGGGGTTGAGGTATGCTTGGGAACCAGATGCAGATAGAATAAATGGCCGTATATGTAAAGAACATAACTGGAAGAAGAGGAGTATATTTTGGGATTTGCCGTATTGGAGCACAAATCTCATTCGGCACAACTTGGATGTTATGCATATCGAGAAAAATTTCTTTGATAACATATTTAACACGGTGCTAAACATTCCGGAAAAAACCAAAGACACTGCAAAGTCAAGAGAAGAACTTAATCTTTATTGCAGAAGAGGTGATTTGAGGAGGAGTGCCGGCGGGACCTATCCTAAAGCATGTTACACTCTTGACAGAAATTCACGAGAAGTATTATGTAACTGGGTTAGAGGGTTAAAATTTCTAGATGGTTATGCCTCAAATATCGGTAGGTGTGTGGACATGCATAAGCTCAAGTTGTTCGGCATGAAGAGTCACGACTGCCATGTTTTCATGCAACGGTTATTGCCTATAGCTTTTCGTGAGTTGCTTCCGCACCATGTCTGGAAGGCATTGACGGATCTCAACTTGTTCTTCAAGGAGTTATCTGCCGCAGTCATTACTTCTGCATCCATGGCAAGGCTTGAGGAGGAAATTCCAATTATTTTATGCAAGCCGGAGCGAATATTTCCTCCTAGTTTTTTTGACTCAATGGAGCATTTACCAGTTCACTTGCCATACGAAGCGAGCATAGCTGGTCCCGTGCAGTATCGCTGGATGTATCCTTTCGAGAGGTAAATATATACATCAGTAAGACATATTGACATTTCAAATATTATTTCATTGCGAGAACATTGGTTTTTTTTTTTCACCTTTACATATAGGTACCTTAAGAAGTTAAAAAATAATGTGCGTAATAAGGCAAGGGTTGAAGGTTCAATATGTAATGCACACTTGGTCGAAGAAGTTTCAGCTTTTGCCTCGCTTACTTTGAGGGTCACGTCCGCACGAGGAGCCGAAATGTTGGTTGTAACGATGACGTATGTGTGGACGAAGGAGAACCTAATGACGGTAGAATATTAATTTTTAAAGGTATCAGCCGTTCATTTGGGGCAGAAGTCAAGAAATCTTAGCGATATGGAGTATAATGCAGCACATTATTGCATCCTAATGAACTGTAGAGAAGTCGATCCATACATTGAGTAAGTATATACTTCAATGCTTAATTGGAACTTCTAATTTAAATTGCAATATACCACAATATTTAATTGCTAACAGATGTTTTAATCCTTATCATCCCATAAGGATGTATTGTGATAGACAACGACAGATGAATCCCGACATCAGTCAAGTTGCCATTGGGCAGAAGTTAGAAATGGAGTTCGCTTACTGGTTTTATGAATTTGTGGTAGTATCACTCAATCAATTTCAATAATGGCTTTTATTTTTGAATTGGTTGTGAATAGCTTATTAATTTATAGGTAAACGGTCCATGGTCCACAACGATAATATTTTCATTAAATGTCTATCGCAATGGCCATTGAAGACCGTAACAACCTCTACTGGCTATTTTGTTAATGGGTACAAATTTAGATTGAACGACTAGCAGCTTCAAGAGGCATGCAGAACTGGGGCGTGTGTGTTAAAGGAGAAAGTGTTGGAGCAAATATGCAGGATTATTACAGAAAGTTAGTAGAGGTGGTTGAAGTTGAATATCCCGTTGGCCTATTAAACGAACCGTATTGTTTCGTTGCGATTGGTTCGATCCGACACTTCCTGTGGAAAAATGGTTCATAACGACTACAATCTAGTTGAAGTGAACCATCGACGAAGATTGCAGAAATATGATCCATTCATCCTTGCATCCCAAGCTCAGCAAGTGTTTTACTACGGATATCCAAGTTTGCGCAACGACAAGCGAGATTGGTGGGCTATTTCTAAAATCGTCCCACGTTCAACAATCGTATTATACGAGAGTTCATCAAGTCAATCAGCCGAGTGCCCTGCATTTCAAGAGGATGAGATGGAAATGCATGCAATTGAGGACGACACAAGGGCTCCTGAAACATCACTTAGAGATCCAAATGGTGATGTCCAAGAAATTGCGGATTCAAATGTTCGGTTTCCTTCCGATGATAATGAAACTGAATCGCAGTCCGAACGGCATCGGATGTTGAACCAACATTTCATGAAACAAATGAAACCGACTAAACATAGAGGTTTTTTTAAATTCAATTTATTTTTACAAATGTTATATTTTTACATATTTAATCATTAATTGTAATAACATTCATGAATCTTTAGTATTTTCAGTATGATGGGCCGAGGTAGATCTACCGGCGACAGACAGAGTGAGCAGAGACGTAGCCCTGCCGCATCAGATCCCATGAGCTTTGGAGATGGAGAGTTCGGATCTCCACACATCGCACATCCTCGGTCTCTTCAGCCATCGGCGTGATCCTGCATTAGTATTATCATCCAGCCGATCGGCACATACATCGAGAGTTCTTCACCGTCGGCCGCACCGTACTTGGACGGGATGCTCATGGGCTGTAAATAGTAATTGTAAATATATCGTTTATGTTTTTAAGTCAATTATCTATAAACATGTATTTTTTAACAGATTTATTGAGCAGCATCATGTATCGAGCCAGATCAGCTCCATACTTCAAAGGCGTGCTGATCCCAGTGGCTACGATTGGCGCCATGTATCTGCAGCCACGAGGGAGTTTTATTTTTCAGAGTTTCAGGTAAACTTATTAAATACAATTTATCTTAAATTTCTTAATCTTAATAAATTCTTAAACTAACTATTTATTTCAATGCAAAAAAGTTTACGTGGGACCCTACTATCCATGATGCCATTAGGGCAACATGGAATGCTCTTACAGCACGCGATACTCCGACATGCTTCATCGTTGGAGGACATCGGGTGAGCGTCCTGCCCATGTGCCGGGGTATTTGGCACGAGTGGCAGCAGGCGTGGCAGTCTGATGGCTGGTGCAGGAGGTCCGCATCAGCCAGCACGAACCGCCGATCCGAGAGGGGCGGTCCTGGCATGGGTCTCTCCCGCCACTGCGGGGTCTATTTCGATTCAGGAGCAGAGACGCCGCATGGTAAGAAAACTTAAATATTTTAATTACTAATTTAGTTATTTACAAATACTTTTATTTATATCAATTTTTCATTCTGTTGTTGTAGTCTGAACAGGAGGGTGGAGATCCTGTGAGTTTTGTCTATTCAGGTGACACACACCAGGAGGGACGGTTCCTGGGTCGATACACGATCATGGAGGTTGCGGTAAGAAATTAGCTTTATATTGTATCTGTTTAATTTCTAAAATTTTATTTAGAGAAATTTATTGATTCATTTATTGTTGATTTTATAATTCAAAGGCACGAGTCGAGGAGCTTCAGTCAGGTATCGCAGGTCGACTCCACTGATGGGGGACCGCCGTCGAACTCTTATCAGAGGAGAGTCGACGTGTGTTTTTGGAGGCTGTTGGTGCCCAGCCGTGAGACCGCAGGGTCTATGTCTACTATATATTTCCCCAGCAGGCCTCCAGCTCGCGCTATTCTGGCGATATTCCTGCCGAGCGTTTAGAGGACATTCGAGATCTATTATGGACGAGGTTCGGCAGGAGGTTGGCAGGAGATTCAGCAGGAGTTTGACCAGCGCACGGAAGTCCTTCAGCACGAGTTCGACCAGTGCACGGAAGTCCTTCACGAGCTCTCTGACATAAGAGAGCAGATGCGTCACATGTGGGATTTGGTTACCGCATGTCGCAGGGTTTCCAGCCACCATGTGATCGTGACAGTGAAGATTCTTGATGTATTTTTTTTCTTTATTTTTTATGTGTTGTACATGGAAACTTAAAATTTTAATATATTAATTATTTTTAAAATTTAATGATGAATGTTTCGATTAATATTAGTGTTTCGATCAATATCAGTGTTTCGATCATAATTTTTGTAAATTTAACCATTTTAATTTATAATATTTTTTATTTTTTTCAAAAAAATTAATTAACGATGCATTAGCGACTGAAATTGTCGCTAATATATCTAAAATTTATTATTAAATATTGCGACGCATTCAATTGCGTCGCAATATTGCGATGCAATTGAATGCGTCGCAATATTAATTTAACCATTTTAATTTTTAATCTTTTTATTTTTTTAAAAATATTTAATTAGAACGTATTAGCGACTGAAATTGCATCGCTAATATTTCTAAAATATTATTATTAAATATTACGATGCAACATCTTGGCATCGCAATATGGTTGCATCGCAATATTGCGACGCACTTGGTTGCATCGCAATATTAAATTTAACCATTTTAATTTTTAATTTTTAATATTTTTTATAAAATTTTAATTAGCGACTCATTAGCAACTAAAATTATATCGCTAATATTTCTAAAATATTATTATTAAATATTATGATGCAAGGTTGTTGCATTGCAATATTGCGACGCAAAGACGTTGTGTCGCAATATTGCGACGCAATAAATGCATCGCTGAGAGTCACTATTTAGCGACACAATTGTGACTAAATTCATTCTGTGACGAGACTTACAGGCACTACAGTTGCGTCGCTATATTTATTTTTCTGTTGTAGTGAGTTCAGTCAATAGGTCTACTGGGAAAAGCTCCTTTGAGATTGTCCATGGTTATAAACCTAGAAGACCTATCGACCTCATTCTATTACCATCACATGCACGAGTATCTGAGTCCGCCGAGTCATATGCACAGCATATTAAGGAGTTGCATAAAGAAATTAGTAAAAAGATTCAAATGAGCAATGAAGTATATAGACATATGGCTAACTCACGTAAAAGAATGAAGGAATTTAATGAAGGGGACTCTGTAATGATTAAACTTAAACTGAAAGGTTCCCACTGGGAACTATGAAGAAACTACACGCCCGAAGAGCTGGACCTTTCAAAGTAATAAAGAAAGTAGGACCTAATGCATATGTTTTAGAGTTACCACCAGATTATGGCATTAGTTCCACATTTAATATTTCAGATCTAAAAGAATACAAAGAACCAGCATTAATTCCTAGTGAGCCTTTTGGGCCTTATCCTATCTTTGAGAGTGAAACCCTACCTGAGTGTCCACCAGCAATTCCACCAGACCGGAGTGACAAGTTGAACGTATTTTGGATGACCAGGCGATTACCACAAAAATAAAAGATATCAACGTTACCTGGTTCATTGGCAAGGCCGACCTGAATCCGAGGACTCCTGGATCACCCAAGAGGATCTTCAACAAATTACATGGACAGATTGATCCTTACTCAACAGGGTCGAGTTTCTTCCATCCGGAGAGAATTGGTGGGGACACCAGGCTCAGGAAGAGGCTTCAACAACTTCAGCTGGATTCTTTATGGATGGAAGATTAAATTAAGTTTTAGTCCTATATTTATTTTCCATTTGAGCAATTGACTGTATTTGTTTGATTGAGTCCTGTTTAAGTTCTTTATTGCAATTGAGTCAAAAGGTCCAGCCCAAAAAAACCGATCTGGTTCAGCACAAGAAGAATGGGTGCATGGTCATGAAGTCACCAACATTGAAGCCATATCATCACGCCACATCAACAAGGAATATCGCCAATGAATAGAAAGATTTTGAATCAAGTCAAAGTTCCCACAACCGTATCTTCTTGGAATCCGCCTCCACAACTACCTCCTCTTATCATGAGATGCCCCACATTCTCCTCTTCGCACGTCTTCTCTTGGAAACCACCTCCACAAATCAAGGGACGTCCATATTGGAAACCACCTCATAAATCAAAGGAATCCATATTGAAAACTGCCTCCACAAATCATGGGACGCCCACATTGATGCCCACATTGGAAACCGCCTCCACAAATTATGAGACGCCCCACATTCTTCATGGCCTAGATCTTCTTCCTCTAATGATAATATGTGTAAGTGCTTGGTAGTCTATAAAAAGGGCTCCTGGCTTTTTGTAAAAAGAAGGATAATTAATGAATTTTTCTTAAGAAAATCCCCTGCTTGTTAGATGGGTCCCCTGTGAGAGGGTAGGCGTGAGGCCTAGTATCTATCTATATCGTCCACATTTTATCCTTCTTTCCCACTTTGCTTCAAGCCTATTTTCAACCGATCAAGGATCCCCGGCTTCCATAGTTCCAAAGTTGCAAGTTGTTCCACCATGAATCAAGGTATGGAAGCTTACAATATGGTGAAATCCCTTGTCATCCTCAAGTTCCTTCCTTGAGTGCATCAATTTTACTTAAGTTTATTAATTGCTGGGAGAACCCTCTTTAAAATCCTTTCAATATGCAATTATTAGATTTATTTAGCCCTAATCTGAGTGGTTTCTTAACCACAACGATCCGCTTCTTTATTACTTTGTTTAAATTCTAAATTTAAACTTTGTTTAGTCTTCTAAGTCTCCTCCATAAAATTTCTAGTTCTTAAACAATGAGTGAATGCATGTGTTATTTTACCTAATCGTTCATTTAATCTTTACTAATTCTATTAGAAATACATCCTACGTCGGTTGTCCCACATCAGTTAATGTTACCTTTTGATGTATGTGACCATGAGCTCCCCTAAATATTAGTTCTTTATAGAACTGACACTGGAACTGTAGATCTCAAATAAAGCTTGCATGATTATTTGGATTACCTAGGAGCCTGATCAAATGTCAATGGATAGAGATTTCATCTGATGTCTCATTCTGAGTAATGCAGCTCAAAATTTGAAAAGTTTCAACAATATGTTTCTTATGTATTGCACCCAATACCAATAAGGTTTCGGATAACTAAACAAAACTAAAATCTTACCACATAAGCTTCTGAGACACAAGCACACATGTACGTATGTACATATGTATCATATACATGTAAACACATATGGATGCATACCTAGATACAAACATCTGTGTGTGTGCCTCTATGTTTATGAGTTTATGGTTTTGATACTAATTACAAATGCTCTTTGAACCAAAATATCTTTGACTTATTATTATTTGGAATGGGATTTTCATTAGATTGCTCTCAAGCAGTCAACAGATCCTTATCCTGCTATTCCAACTACATATTTGCAACAAAACATGTTAACTATTTAAAAAATGCTGATCTTTAGTTGTTGTTCATGTAACCAAAAAGGATTTATATAGCTCACCCCCACTAGTTAGAGATTAAGGCTTTGTTGTTATTGTTATTCTTTAATTGGGTTTGCCTCAAGCTCATTAATAAATTGAGACCCACGAGACCTACCTTTTTGACTGATCAAGAATGGGCGTCTTGACCCATCATTCCAAAGGGTTCAGACTGATCTTTGGGCTCTCCTAGGTAAATATCTCCTATGGAACAACTGGGTACACCCAGATTCTATGGCCATAACGAGACTAAGGCCAGACACAAAGCTTACATTCCCACACATTTATTGGTAGACAAATGCTATCTCCTTTCTCCACCTCATGAAAACAATCAATATCACTGGAATTAAAAAATAACATCTAAAATTAACACTTCACCCTTTAAAGCCAAAGGAGTTTCCATGCAACATGTACTTCATAAAATGATTGATGAACTGATATCTAGAAAGTTTACACAAAGTTAACTAAAACCAAAATGAGGAATTATTAAAACCCATGAAACTTATTTAAAGATTCGGTGGCAATTGCAAATATTGTTATCCAAATAAAGGCGGTAAAATTAGAATGCTCTGAGGACAATGTTATATAAGCAATCTTGGGTTGTAATCCATATAGTGCTAATAAGAAGGAAGGTCCTTAATTATGCTCATGTGTCTCAAAGTAACAAAGTAATGCCTATGAAGGGAAGAGAAAATGACATGTCTAATTATCTATATACAAACTTTTGAAATCAATCACCCATAGGAGTGATGCAATTAAAATTATAAGTGATGCAACTTAAAAGGATTGATGGTAATACACTCTTTATTTAATATTCATTTTCAGAATGCACCACCTTTTATAACTGGTATAAGGTTAGAATGGCTATGGTCATGGTCAATTTGTAAAGGTTTATCACCCTTAAGCTTGCTAATCAGGAGAAAGCTCTTGATACATGAACTAAACCTCTTTGAGATAAAGCATTGTGTACTCAAGCACTGACAATTGGAAGAGTCATTAAAGGTCCATTTAAATTGTTATCAGTATCTCATTAGTCTAAGTCAATTCAATGAAATCCTGGTCCACAAGCTCCAAAATAGAACAGACATATAAAGGAAAAGGATACTTTTTATCCTAAAGATTGGAGATCTGATATGATATCAAACAATACTTGAAGATCCAGAGGACAAACTATAAGATGACAACTATATAAATATATATACGTGCATATATAAGATGATTACCTCAACAAAAGTTTTAAAGATAATCTGATATGTCAATGGTGATGGTTCAGGGCCTGATGATTGCATCCTACGGAATATTGCTTCAGCCTTGCTGTACTGCCGAGCTCTTCCATATGCCTCCATAAGGGCAGTATAAAATATTACACTTGGAGAGCAACCTTTCTTGTTCATATACCTTAACACTCTCTCCGCTCTGTTAAAATCTCCTAGCTTCCCATAGGCTGTTATAAGCATCAAAAGCCCATCTCGCTAAAGTCCCACCAGTGCTGGGTCCTAACCATTCAAGAATCTGAACAGAAATAATAATTATCATTATTATTGCAATGAACATTCTACAATTAACAAAATTTTGCACACATGACTCACTGATTGTGTGATGAATCAAACAAGTCATGTAAATAGCAGTGCACCTAAAACCACTCCCAAGGAGTCAGAGCTCCCTCAATGATGACACTGTTTGTTTTCATGTTTGATTGATGCAAGAATAATGCAACCAAATAGCAGAATCTAGTTCTCATAGGAATCAAGCACTATCAGAGTTGTTTTCCCCATCATCAAAGATCAGTTGTATGCTAATTTTCTTTTCTCTTTCAGCAAAAACAAAAGCATTAAGGTAGTATTTTTAATACTTACAAATGGAAGTGTAGTGAAGTTACCTCACTAACAATGTTCCATTTCTTTAGGTGCTTAAACCTCACAAGGTGCCTATAACTAAATCTCTTGGAAGTGCCTCACTTTTCTCTCTTTGCTTTCTCAGAGCTGACACTGCTGAACCTGACTCCTCGATCTCTTTCATCAACCTCTGCCAATTCTTCTGTTTAGCTTCATCAGCAGCATCCTTATAAACCACCACTTTCTTCCTCCTTTGCATGAACTTTCTCGGTGCTAGCATGCCATGGCAAACTATTTTTGACCTTCCATTAACTCTTAATCTCTGAGAACATGAATTTCCATGAAACTTTGCTTTGCTGAAAATATGGGGCGATACGGGAGAAAAGAAAAAACATAAATCTTCTTTGATCACAACAATGATATCACAAAGGGGAAAAGACTGCGAGATATTCTTTTCATAGGAAAAAAAGAGAAAGTGGACTTGAATTATCGAGAATAGAAAACACCATGAATCACCCAACGACCATGAAATGTCAAGTCAAAGATAGAATTTTACAAGACTTGTTGCCATAGAAATCCGTTCTCTGACTCAGGTGCAGCCCATCTTCAGAACCAGGCGCCTGTCCCTCGCCTAGTTGGACCTGCAAGACAGTCCTCGTGCAGAGAGCGTTGGGAGTGGCCCTCTACGGAAGACCCTTCAACGCCCAAGTCAGTAAAGATTCACAGCAAGCAGATATAAGGAGAAGGCTTTCGTAGAAGAGTCTCTCAAGAATGACCTTTTGAGGAGCTGGAGCTCTGCTCGAGCTTCAATAGAGTTTTTTCAGTAAAAAGAGTGAGCGTACCTGAAAAATTTTAGGACAGGGTATATATAGGTTGCCGATGTGATGGCAGACAACTACCTAATTTCTTGGACATGTCACAAGGAATCAGAAACCGTTATGATTTGAATCTGATTTGAATCAAATTTGTTACGACCGGTAGCTTTCAAATCCGGTTAGTTAGAGAATCAATGGTTAAAGATGCTAGCTGATGCTTTGAGATTCGGTGCCTTATGGGCTCTAGGCCATGCCTAGCATTATTAGAATCTCGCCGGATTATCATGAATTTGAATTTTTTCATACTTGGTTCCGCAAAGTTCAGAGGTACCTCGGTCTGGCCGAGGTATGAGGATAGCTCGGTCAGGCTGATGTATGAAGGTGGCTCGGTTTGGCCGAGGTATGAGGATAGCTCGGTCTGATCGAGGCATGAGGATAGCTCGTCTGGCCAAGGTATAAGGATAGCTTGGTTTGGCCGAGGTATGAAGATGCTCGGTTTTGCAGAGGCATGAGGATAGCTCGGTTTGGCCGATGTATGAGGATGGCTCAGTTTGGCCGAGATATGAAGATAGCTCCATTTTGCCGAGGCGTATCAGCCTCGTTCCTTTTCAGATGCAACAACTGGTGGATCAAAAATCAAAAGTGATTCCAACCTTTTTGTTCTACGCACGAATATTGACATAATGATGATTTTACCTCTTATCACATGCTTCCCACTCTCTAGTTTGAAGTGTAAGTTCGGGCATAGGGAGTAGAGTCCTAGATGGCTTCATTCAAACGAAAGAATTCGAAAAGGTGCGCAATGATGGTCTCATAAATGCCACGTTGTCACTCCATCATTTTTCTTGATGGATGAAGTAGAAACCTCTCGTTCGCAAATCAACGATTGAGGGAGCAACAGCTGGCAAGTCTTTGCACCCAAGGCATCTGAGCTGGCTATTCAGAAATTTGGGGATCCTCGCTGATGGCGCACCGCCTTTCTGCTAGGATGATTTAAAAAGAAGGCCAAGGAGAGCTATCCTCCATCACGCTTTTCTTCGCTTCTTCTCCAACAATTCGCCTCTTATTACTTTTATGCTCTTACCTGCAACCAATTCTTCTCAACTCAAAAGTATGAAGGGCCTGAGTGACATGGCCTCTGTGATGACCTTGGAGGATTTGGACAGAATTTGCTGAAGGTACAGGGTTTCTCGGGACGTCGCTTTATGGTTACTGACACCTGAACAGAGAGTCTCTAAGCAGCTAGGGCATGGGATATTCTTTTACGAGGAGAGCATGAGAGCGGGTCTCTGATTCCCCATCCACCCGTTGGTTAAAGAGATAATGAGTTTTACAACATATGCCCAACGATGCTGGCTCCGAACAGTTGGCACAACATTGTCGGGTTTATATTGATGTGCAGCCGTACTAGGGTAACAGTGATGCTGCCCATGTTTTGGGTCTGCTATAGCTTGATCTCTAGGAAGAGTTCTGAGTGGCCCTACATTGGGTCTCGAAAGTCATTTAAAATGATATTAGACAACCTATCCTTTATAAAGGAATGAAAATTCCGATTCTTCATCATCGAAGGGAACATCGGTTCTGATTTTCTTAGAGTATGGATAAATTACACTAAGGATATGGAAGCACACCCAGAGCTATCCGAGCATGAAAGAAGGACTTGATCATCCTTCATAGTGGCTGAGTATTCTCGACCAGCGATCTCTTAGCAGAAGATGCCCTTTTGCCGCCGGGCTTAGCCCTGTCGATCCTCAAGATAGGTTCTTATCCTCTCCCCATACTAGTTATATCTTGACACTTTTATCACAGGCTATGCTATCTTTTGTTGTGTCTGTAGCCAAAAGGTCAGAGTTTATGAGTCAAATAAAGGGGGAGCTAGGCAAGCACCAGAGGGGATCCGGCTCCAAGAGGCGTAAGTCTGAGAAGAAGCATCGTCTTTCTAAATCATGTTCAAAGAAGGCGAAACGAATCAAGACTGGCCAGCAATCCTCTGCACCGAAGGAGAAGGAGACGACAATGCAGCGGCAGAGGATAAGTCTCTCCCCATTAGAGGGAGAACCAATGGTAAAGGAGGGCTGATGGTTGAAGATAGGTCGGTAGTTGAGGAAGGGATCGTCGAGGCTTTTCACTCATCGGTAATGATGATACTGGATGACTCTGACGGAACACCGCCAGCTGGCCCCGTAGTTCCTTTACCCATAGATCAAGAATTGCATTTGGAGGGGGTTAGCAGTCCAAAAATGCCATCTGCGCATGGAGGAGAGCTTTCGAGCCCGACCGAGGAGGCGAGAGAGGTTGTTGGAAGATTATAGAAAAATTATATGATCCAATCCTTTTGATTTTGATGATTACTAAAAGCCATTGAGTTTATTAAAAGATGTAATGAGTTTATATAAATGAGCAACAAATTTATTTTGAACAATCAATGAGAATGTTAAAGTTTGACTCTAATCTATTTTGAAAGAAACTTTAAGCTCAATATTTAAACTTTCGAAAAGAAATGTTATAATTCATGTTTTATTCAATAAGTTTTTGGATTAAGTCTTGAATCAATTCTAAATGTCTATTTTATTGTATTCAAGTCAAAACAATGAATTAAAATGAATCTGGAACGATTTTAATGTCAATCAGAAAAGTTTCTGATTTTGATACGTTCCGGAGCCGACTCCTGAGTTTCCGAGTCGACTCCACACAGTGTACAGAAATGTGCATCTGTCTCGAGTCGACCCACGAAATTATCGAGTCGACCCCTGATTCTGTCGAGCCGACTCCCTGACTGTGCGAGTCGACTCCGCTCAGACACCAGAAGAGTGTTTTTCTGAGCACTTCGCGAGTCGACCCCAAGCCTTTCACGAGTCGACTCCCGACTATCAGGAGTCGACACTTTATTTCTGGCGAGTCGACCCCTAACCTTTATAAACATTTCTATATTTGGTAAGACGAGCTCGAGCCGACTCGGAAAAAGCATGAGTCGACTCCAGCAAATCTAGACGATATTTTTTCACGATGACACGTCACTTCAACGGTAAGATTTTTGAATAACGGTTATTTTTCCTTGTCTCTAACGGATATATTTTTTGTAGATTCTATAAATAGAGGAGCTCTTTTCATATCGAAGAGGAATCTGAATATTAAAAGAGAGAAAAGAATATCTTTCAAAAAGAGGGAAAAACAGAGCTTATTGGAAAAATCTTCTAGCTCAAAGTAGAGTGATTCAAAAGGAGTAAAATCAAAGAGGAAGTTCCGACTGCTCCAGATCTTCAATCCACAAAAGTCAAAAGAAAATCCAAGAGCTTTTTAAGATCAAATCGAAGGATTTTCAACCTTCAACAAAAGGAGAAAAAGCTTCATCTCAACTCCAAAGTTTTCAAACGGTCAAGGATCTTGCTGAGGCCTGATTCAACATTTCAAGAGGAGTTAAAGAGGAGAAGGAAGAAAGCCAAAGCCACATCCATCTGCTATCTTATCAGGCTTTTCTAACCTTTTATTCTTTATTTGTATATTTGCTCAAGGGGAGCATTTCAAATATTTAAATTGTGATATTTTGATTGTTTGCTGATTCAAAGTGGATTGAATCAGTGGAGGTTGTTGTACCTCATTGTAAGCTTGGGATAGCTTACGTTTTGGGTTAGTTGTGAGCCCGTGAAAAACAACGTGTAGGGTTTTGTGCTGGTAAGCCCGTGTAAAACTAGCTGGGTTCGTTGTGATCCTGGAAAATCAACAAGTTTGAGTTGTAAGCTTGGAAAACAACTCAACTGTAATCTGAAGAGATTATAGTGTGGACCCAAGTGAATCTTGGGAGTGGACGTAGGTGTTGGTAGCACCGAACCACTATAAAATTATCTTGTGTTTGTCGTGCTATATTTTCTCTCTCTCTATCTCTCTTTATTATTTGCTTGTGCATTGCTTCTTAGTTAATTTCACTCACTTGCACATCTTGAGCAAATCTGTTTAAAACATTTCAAAAAGTCTTAAATTTTTAAGAACCCAATTCACCCCCCCCCCCCTCTTGGGTTGCCATCTGGGCCAACAATTGGTATCAGAGCAAGTGCTCATTTAGAATTTGATCTCACAATCAAGGGCTAAAGATCCTTATGGCAATACAAAGTGGTTCATGTTTTGCTGAAGGTCATTCTACGAATAGACCTCCTTTATTTAATGGAACCAACTATTCATATTGGAAAGCAAGAATGAGAATATTCATTCAAGCTTCTGACTATGAATTATGGGGAGTAATAATAAATGGACCTAGTACACCCACACACGTAGTTGAAGGCACTATTGTTCCTAAGCCCGAAAGGGATTGGAATGATAATGATAGGAGAATGGCACAATTAAATGCTAAAGCCATTAACATTTTGTATTGTTCCTTAGACTCTAATGAATTCAACCGAATCTCTACATGTAATTCCGCAAAAGAAATTTGTGATAGGTTGGAAATTACACATGAAGGAACAAACCAAGTAAAAGAATCAAAGATAAATATTTTGGTTCATAAATATGAATTATTTACTATGGAACAAAATGAAACCATCACATGCATGTTCACTAGATTCACTGATATTGTGAATGGTTTAAAAAGTCTTGGAAAAGTTTATACTAACTCTAAGCTTGTTCGCAAAATTCTTAGGTCACTTCCAAGGACTTGGGAAGCCAAGGTGACCGCCATACAAGAAGCCAAAGATCTGAACATCCTACCTTTGGAAGAGCTTCTTGGTTCGCTGATGACTCATGAGCTTCAAGTTAAACAACATGTCAATGAGGATGAGTCAAGAAAGAAGAAGACCATCGCCCTCAAAGCTGCGGAAAAGGAAGTAAGCAGCAGCGATGATGAAGAGGATGATGATGATGAGACAGCCCTCCTTGCAAAGAAATTCAAGAAGTTTATGCAAAGAAGGAGGCCCTTCCACAAAAGAGATTTGTTTCAAAATGGAAGGAGAAAAAGAAAAGGATAAGAAAAAGAAAAGGACAAAGAGAAAGAGCCCTTAGTATGCTATGAATGTAAAAAGCCTGGGCATTTTAGATATGACTGTCCTTTACTTAAGAAGGCCTACAAGAAAAAGAAAAAGGCCTATATGGCAACTTGGACTGACAGTGAAGAGTCTTCTTCCGAAGAAGAAGAACAAAAAGAAGTTGCAAATGTTTGCTTCATGGCGAACGACAACGAAGAGGTAAGTACCGAAACCCTCGATGATGAATTTACATTTGATGAAATGTTTGAAGCTTTCAATGAACTTATGATTGATTTCAAGTTTTGAAAAGAAACACAAATTCTTGAAAACTGAAAACTTAAATTTAATTAAAGAGAAAAATGAATTAAATCTTGTAGTTAAAGATGTAAAAGATAAAATGGAAACACTTCTTAATGAAAAGAATGATTGTGTTCTTAAGATTGATTTGGTAAAATCTGAAAATGAAAATCTAATTAAAGAAAAAGAATCAATCTCTAATGAAAATGATTTTCTTAAGAAAGATGTTAAAAAGTATAAAGATATTGTTGAGAAATTTACTCTAAGCTCAACTAAACTGAATATGATTTTAGATAGTCAAAAAGCTATTTTGACAAAGCAGGTTTAGGGTATAACACATTAAGGAAACAAAAATCTTTAAAGAATATTTTTGTAAAAGCCAACCAAAGTAATATAACTTGTTTCAAATGCAATGAAAAAGGTCATAAATCATTTGAATGCAAAACATTAAATAATAACAACAAGTTAAATGTTAAAGCAAAGAAAATATGGGTTCCGAAAGGAACAATTCTTGTTGCTACTAACCATAAAGGACCCAAGAAAGCTTGGGTACCTAAACATAAAGTTTAAATTATGTTGCAGGAATGTCTTGTGGCCAAAAGATCAAAGAAAAAGTGGTACCTTGATAGTGGCTGCTCAGACATATGACGGGTGACAAAGATGAATTCATCACCCTAGAAGAAAAGAAAGGTGGAGTTGTTACGTTCGGCGATAATGGTAAAGGTCAAATTATGGGCCTTGGTAAAGTCCGTATAACTCCATCTACATTTATTGATAATGTACTTTATGTTGATGGTTTGAAGCATAATCTAATAAGTATAAGTCAATTATGTGATAAAAACTTTAATGTTTCATTTAAATCTTCTGTATGCACTGTAACTAATTCTATTGATGATAGCATTGTATTTACTGGTTATAGACATGGCAATGTTTACTTGGTTGATCTAGAAAATTATCTTTGAATGATCATTGCTTAATTGCTGACAATGCTAACATAAATGAAATTAGTTGGTTGTGGCATCGTAGATTAGGTCATGCAAGCACACCTTATTTCAAAATTAATTAAAATGGATTTAGTTAAAGGATTACCTAAACTAGATTTCGAAAACAACAAAATATGTGATGCATGTCAATTTGGAAAACAAACTAGAAGTTCTTTCAAATCTAAAAATTTGTTTCAACTTCTAGGCCATTAGAACTACTTCACATGGACCTTTTCGGACCAACTAGAACCACAAGTCTAGGAGGAAAGAAATATGGTCTAGTGATTGTAGATGATTATTCTAGATATACTTGGGTAATATTTTTAGCTCACAAAGATGAGACTTTCTCTATATTCCTGAAATTCTTCAAGAAAGTCACAAATGAGAAAAACACTACCATAGTATCTCTAAGAAGTGATCATGGAACAGAATTTGAAAATCACTTATTTAAAAGTTTTTGTTCTGAAAATGGAATTAATCATAATTTTTCAGCCCCTAGGACTCCACAGCAAAATGGTGTAATTGAAAGAAAAAATAGGACTCTAGAAGACATGGCCCGTACCATGCTATGCGAAAGTAACCTACCAAAGTACTTTTGGGCGGAAGCTATTAACACAGCATGCTACATCTTAAATCGAGCCCTAATAAGACCAATCTTAAAGAAAACACCTTATGAATTATGGAATGCAAGAAAACCAAATATAAAATACTTTCATGCATTTGGATGTAAATGTTTTATTCATAATAATGGTAAAAATAATTTAAGAAAATTTGATGCTAAATCTGATGAAGGAATCTTTTTAGGATATTCAACAATTAGTAAAGCTTATAGAGTATTTAACAAGAAAACCTTAGTAGTTGAAGAATCCATTCATATAGTTTTCGATGAGTCTTTAGCATCTAGTTCTGAAAAGCTTGATGATGAGGAAGATACAAACATAATTAAAAAGATCTTGAAAAACTTAATATTGAAGTATCTTCTGATCATGAGCAAGAAGCTAAAGATGATGATTCACATAAGGACGATGATGTCAATATTGATCATAATGATACAGATCTTCCAAGAGACTGGAGATATGCTCATAGTCATCCCAAGGAATTGATTATAGGCGATCCATCTCAAGGAATAAGAACTAGATCATATACGAGAAATATTAGTAATCATCTTGCATTTGTATCACAAATTGAACCCAAAACTATAGAAGAAGCTGAAAAAGATAATAATTGGATGTTAGCAATGCAAGAAGAATTAAATCAATTTACAAGAAATAATGTTTGGACACTAGTTGAAAGACCTAAAAATCATTCAGTAATAGGATCAAAATGGGTTTTTAGAAATAAACTAGATGAAAATGGCATTGTAATTAGAAACAAGGCTAGATTGGTTGCTAAAGGATATAATCAAGAGGAAGGTATTGATTTTGATGAAACCTTGTGCCGGTAGCTAGATTAGAAGCCATTAGGCTATTACTTGCATTTGCATGTCATATGAATTTTAACTTATTTCAAATGGATGTAAAAAGCGCATTTTTA